>PVKU01010246.1:0-53926 GCA_004027475.1 Anoura caudifer
TTCAATTTTCTGTTAGTTCTGGTTGTTTTCTTGTTTCTAAATCTTTGCTGTCCTTAATTTTGGTTGTGTGAGGAAGCACAGTGTGTCCACCTATGCCTCCATCTTGGCTGAAAGTCTTTTAAACATGTTTTAAAACAATAAAATGTCTACCTATCCCAGGGAACAGAGTAGAAAGCTGTAGCCAAATCAGCTAAAGGAAGGGGGAAAAAACAACTTGAGCCCTGGCTGGTGATCGTGGTTCGATTCCCAGTCAGGGCACATGCTTGGGTTGCAGGACAGTTTCCGGCAGGGAACACATGAGAGGCAACCATACAGTGATGTTTCTCTCCCTCTCTCTCCTTCCCTTCCCCTCTAAAGATAAATAAATGAAATCTTAAAATAAAACTTGAATTGTGAGAAGAACCAGGAAAAGAGGAGTTAACATAGGACCCCATTAGCTGCCCTGTCCATTCACTGGCCTTCGGCTTGGGAAATGGACACAGAGACTCACAGGCCTGGAGCCCCATGAGTATCAGGAGGAGTCGAGAGGAGAGGCAAACACTCCTTTTAGCATTACTACTCAAGACTTCTAGAAATCTTCTCTGAGAGCCTAATAATTAGGAATGCAACCAGGCACAGGATTCTCATTGGAGCACTCTTGATAACAATGTGGCTATCCTCGGGGCACCTGTTAGTAAAGGGTGGTCAAGCCATATGAGGAAGACTACAGCATCATATGAAAAAACAATGGTGAAATCTGAATTGACAAAAGGGTAGACTCATCTGTCATCATGATTGCATTTGTAAGCGTAGAGAGAAAGACAAAGAAGAAGGTATTAATGGGGCAGGGGGGCTGAAATGACTTGTTTTCCCTTTATTTTGTAATGTTATGCAACCAAAATGTACTGTTTTAGCAATGAGAAAGAATAATTTTAAAGAAGAAAATAGGGCAGAAAAAATTAATAAGGAAACACTAGAGGATCCCCAAAAAATTCTAGTACCCTAATGCTGTCAAAAGAATTACAGCACAGAAAGAACCCTCAGTGAGGAACAGAAAACATAAAAACCTCACAGTTATGTAATTCAGGAAGGCCTGCCGAGGCTGCCAGACATCCACAGAGACCCAAACAGGCCTTTTGGAACTCAAACCAGGACAGAGAAACACACAAAAGTAATAAGACCCATCCAGAGATGAAAGGTTGGCATGCAGAATCACAGAGACAAAGGCAAGTGTAAGAAAGAGGAGGCAAGAAACAGTGTTCTAATGTCCTTCAGGTACCTGTGATGGCTTTGTGTCAGGGCAAAGGAGGGGTGAAGGGGGAATCCCTAAGCACACTCCCCACAACCCTTTCTAGGGACCCACTATAATTAAGCTAATACTGAGAGGAAAAAGTTCTTCTACTTAACTGTCATCTGTGAGAGCTTAAGAGCTGAGTCAGGCAGCCCCTCCAGCAGAATGGAAAAACCCAGTGGACCCCACTTCCACCATGATTGCTGCACCGGGGGTGGGGATATATACACACAAGGTTGTCTAGCCATGTCACTCTCAGAGCTGGTGACAAATAATAATAGCACTGTTCTAAATGCTATATAGACACACTCTAATTTTCTCAACAACTCTATGAGCGAGTTATTATTATCCCCATTTTACAGATGAGAAAATTGAAGCTCAGAGAGGTTAAGTAACTTGCCCAAGCTCACAGAGCCAGCCTACAACAGAGCCAGGATTCAAGCTCAGGGAGCTGGGGCTCCAGAGTCTATGCTCTGAACCACTACGTAATATTCTCTTGGAAATCCAGAAAACCACAACCAAGTGTTTTTCCCAGATTACACTGACATCTGTTTGTAGGAGATTCATCTCCAGGAGAAGTTACATAGAAAACCTCAGGGTCTAACACCACTACACTTCATCACAGGCTATGAAAACAGCCTAAGCTCACTGAGGGAAAATCACTTTCCCACCTGCACCACCCCACTATTTTGGTGCCTGGCCCTCGGTATTCTCTATGTCCTGAGTGCCCACAAAACAGGGCTCTCAGCAGGACCACACTGCACTACACCACTACGCTACAATGCCTCTTAAGAACAGAATCTGTAGCAGAGTGACAAGCCAACCTTCCTCTGTACTCCCCAGATGCATAACCTGCAGAACGCTAGCTAATGTCTCTCTACACCTCCATCCCCTGGCTGGAAAAGAGAGAGAACAGTATTAAAGTCTCGTTACTCAGAGATTTTTTTTTTGCAAACGTGCTGACTTGCTAAAATTCACTTAACCCCCTAAATCAATATGCACAGTACTTTTGTTATTGTCGGACATGTTAGGAGCAACAAAAATTTGAGTCAGCCAACACACATATTCCCAGCTTAGGTTGGACCAAGTAATGAGCTGTCCTGTTTTCCATTTTGATGTTGTAAATGAGTATTCTTTCTGCAGTATGTTTAGCACCACATTTTGTTGTTTTTGTTTTTGTGTTTTGTGTTGGAAATGTGCCTGTTTAAAAGGCCCCCTTGCTAGACGTAGGGGTGGGTAGGGCAGGGGAAAGTGATGGTGTGAAAATGGAGACAACTGTATTCGAACATCAAAAAAAATTACTATAAAAAATTAAAATTAAAAAAATAAAAGGCCCCCTGCCTCCCTTGGGGTGCATTCCTCAGAGCAAGAAAGCTGTGACATGTCTGAACTATGTGTGTTAGACAAGCTTCACTCAGGCATGCATTGTTGTACTGCTGCTGGCCATGAGTTCAATGTAGATAAGTCAATAAAAGATATCAAATAAAGTATCTTTAAACAGAAACACACATATGTGTTGACAAAAATGTCATGGCCAGAGGCTTGAAGGCACCTAACTCTGTAGTTGCCCTGGGAGCAAAGGGTGAGCATTCACTAATCCAGTGTTTGCAGTGACTTTATAGAACTACTACAAATAACAGAACGGACTATACTCTATTGGGAACCGCCCTGCCTGGTTTCAGGAGCTGTAACCACCCCCCTCCATGGCTAAGGCTAAGTGAGCGACCTTCGATCTGTAAGCTACTAAGGAGACAAAGCTTATCTCCCTGGCAGGAGGGTCACTTCTGCTTCATCCATAACTGGCCCCCAATGCTTGGTCGGTTAGCCAATGACCGGTAAGATTCCCTCAAGGGAAGGGTTGCCTAAGACAGGCATGATCACATAGAAGGCCCTCAAGGAAGGACTCTGGGGGCCACAGCAAAAGGGGGTGATGGACCCTCACCCCCCGGCTATCCTGACATAGCCTGAGTCCTCAATCCATCTGGTAGAAGTTTCCTATTATCTCTTGGCTGCCTTGCTCTGCTCCACTTAAGCCTGAAACATTGACAGAGGGCAGTACAGTACTGTGCTGGATAGGGCGGGCTCCCCAGGTGATCAGGCATAAGAAAGAATTTGTAAAGTCCTGTGAAACCTGCTTTGCTAAGAGTGCTCTCATTTAAATGATAAGGGTCTGAGCAGGAAATGAGTTTGTCTCCCTAAGTTTTGTAACCCCTTAGCTGACAGACCCTGACTCAGTTTAAGCCCTCAGAGTTCTTTGAAATATTATCTATTGTTTGATCCTTGCCACCTGACAATGATTGATGAGCTTTACCTGTATTCCTGTGTAAAATGGACCTAATAAAAGCCATTGAGGAAGGGGCTTTTGGTCCTTCTCCTTTGAAAGATCAGCAACCTCTCCTCCCCAAGCAGATCATGTCTTGGTAGATTTATTCTCATCCGTGGCGGACAAAGGGCTCTGCAGGAGAACCCCACCAACATCTGGTGCCTGGGACAGGGACCTGAGGATTCGGGACCTGCTTCAACCAGAGGCTGAGAGCCATCGTGGAGGACGGCACACCTAAGAGGACAGAAATCAGAGCTTTCATCCCCCTAGGGACAGGGACATCTCTTGGTAAGGCCCCCAGGCATGTTACAGATGAGAGGAAAGGTTACTATTGCCGCCCTTTGAGCAGTCTTCTCATTTCTCTCCCCTGCACTCTCTTCCATAATAAGAGTCTTGCTTTCTCCCTCCCAAGCATTCGCTGCATTTTGCAGGCACGGGTCGGGCAAGTAAAAGCCGTCAGGGCGCCCACCACTGGAAGGCTCCCATTAAAGGCAGAAGTTGGGACATGGGCCGGGTTAGAACACTAGGTTTCCCGCCAACTACAAGAAAAAGCCCACACAACAAGAGGCACACTGTAAGAGCATTCACAGTCCCATTCCGTGCAGCACAATCCCCACCTAGGTTCTTAGGCTTGGGGAGGAGAAAGCAAAGACTTTCCCTTTTATCAGCTTTAGTAGCGAGGTATTTATGAGCATTTCAGCTTCTTGCTGAGCTCTGAAGAAAAGAGGCACTTCCTCCCTCCAGCTGGAAATCTAGGGCGTCCCTACATGAGTGGGGGCCTTGTGGAGGTGTCTGGGGTCTAATCCCTGAGATGTGTAGGAGCCTCATAGGAAATTCCATCTCACATAATTTAACTTTGGCTCGTCTGGGGAAATGCGATAAAGGTTGGTCACCCGGTGCTCCGAGCCCTCCCAGCTGGTTTAGACGACTGGGAAGAGAAACCAAGACCCATAAGCAGGGTTAGGGTACCCGAAATATTCGGTACCCCTCTCCGAGCGTATTCCACCAACAGCACATTTTTGACCCACTACACTCTCCTCACTAGCAAGAGACAGGATCTAAGAGTGCAGGACGAGTGGAAGCAACTGAAACTGGTTTTGTAATCGCCATGCTTGTTGTGGGAGGAATTTCAGAAAAAGGTTCTTTTATTTGTGAAAAAAATTTCTTTGAAGGTTTCTAGGGCTCCTCAACCATGGGGAACGGGCTCTCTACATAACAAGAGCAATGTTTTAGGTTCAGCAGCATCTTAGGGTTGCTGAATATCTCCCAGATAAGGGATCTTTACATTTTGGAAGTATGGAAGGGAGGGGACCAATGTGCACTAGCTAGGCCCTTCTCTCATGGTTTGCGCCAGCTGCAGCAAGCCTCATGGCTCACCTGGTGAACTCAGCAGCTACGTGGGCGGGCATGTGGGAGCACTCCCAGCACCCCCAGCATGCCTGCGGCCACTGGAGGCGAATTGCATTAGGGGCTGGGTCTCTCTGTCAGGAAGTGCAGCGGTGCGGAGGGGAGATTGGTTTCCCTCACCTCCCTTCTCACCCCACATTGTGTGCCAGGGGGAGCACCCAGCACCGTGTGTAGCCCAGACATGCCAGCACCGTGGTGACCTGTGCCTTAGTCCCGGCTACTTGGAAGGCTGAGGCAGGAGGGGGGAAATGGAGCAGGTCAAGACTCCAATTTTAGAAAAGTAAATGTATTTGCCAGTAGAGAAAAAACTGTTCCTGAAAGTTGTGAATGTATTCATAAATTTGTCAATCTAAAGCATGCTATAAGTGGGATAGGGGGTGTGACATACTAAAGAAATATTAAGAATCCTCCTTGTTTATGCCAGAGCCGTGACCTTTATGGTAAAAATGAAATATAGGTATATTGTCTCCCAGGGTGAACTAGCCCTTCTCCTTTGAGAGATCGGCCACCTCTCCTCCCCAAGCAGATCATGTCTTGGTAGACTTATTCTCATCCGTGGCAGGCGAAGCCTCCCCACAATACTCTGCAGTACTATCAGTCTTCAATAAGCTGATACCACTAAGGCACATAGCATAGTGTTTTGACAATACTAAGTGCTATGTAGGCATTGTCTATTACCATTTGTATAAATGTTTAGTTTAAAGACTCAGATGAAATATACATATGACCCATGGACATGAACAATGGTGGGGGGATTGTCTGAGGGAGTAGGGAGTGCTGGGTGGAGGGGGCCAAAGGGGGAAAAATCAGGACAACTCTAATAGCATAATCAATAAAATATATGTCATTTTTATAAAGACAGTGACAGAGAGAACTGCAACCAAATGAAATAAAAGAGAACTGTGGCCCCACACGGAACAACTAGCATTCTTAACTTGACCTGAATTGAATGGGAAAACTGAGTGGCCCAAATAAATACTTAGAAAAGGGGCTTTGATGTTATGGCAAGTTATTGATGATGAGAGCAGTCAATAACTTGCTTTAGGATGAGGAAAGAAGACTCCAGGGACTACCCATATGGTTCACAGGCCTAGGATCCACACCCCTTGGTTTTCCTCAGGGAGTATTACAAGGGGTCTTGGTAGAATCAGCAAGTCAGAGGTGGTCATGTGGAAACAGGATAGTAAGAAGCTAGGAAAATTCCTTGGCAAGTGGAATAGAGAAACTGAAACAGACACCTGAACACAATGGCTGAGCAATTTACAGCCACATACAGAAGACTACCTGCCTAGAGATAACACCTAGGCCTCAATTGTATTTCAGCTCCAGATTCAGAAAAGCAGCAAAACCAGGTGGGCCAGGCCAAGACCAACTGCAAAGACTAATGAACTCCTGTCCTATCACTGACCAATCAGTGGAGACCATGACTCTGCAAGGGCACACCTGGAGAACTGATGAATATGCTACTGAAACCCTCCCTGAGACCTCCCCTAAGTTTGCTGCCTGCAAGAGAGAGACAAAAGTCTCAAGACAAAAGACCCAGCACATGGGGAGTAGCTAATACCATACCCTTTCCCTTCTTCTTCCTTCACTTTTTCCCCCATAAGCATGTATCTCCTAAACTCAAAGGGTCCTCACAAGACTTGCAACCAGAGGAGCAATGGGCAGTGACAGTTTGTCCCAGGCTAATCACCTGAACCTGTCCCCAAGCCTCCCTTTTCTCTGGCAGCTGAGCCTTAGCTCTCCTATTGCTTCCTCTATGTTAAGCTCTTCCTTGTTTTACTGTCCCCAGCTTTAATAAATGTATCCTCAAAGTCACTTAGACTCATGTTGTGAAAGTGTTCCTACACGAGGTCAAGAACCCTCACACTCTCAGACTCTCAGCTGGCCCTAGGCAGACCCGCTCAGGGTCAGGCCCCTGTTTGGTAACAATATGACTAAAGGTAGACCAATCAGAAGCTCCCTCCCTGAACTTTGCATCTACATGAACCATTAGGCCCTACTTCCTAGATTCCTGGAATTTCTCTGGTTCTAGAACTTTCTAAAGACTAATGCTTCACCTTTTCCTTCACATGTCTAATTTCTCCCATATCTTTTTAATAAATTCATTTTTGCTTAAGTTAATGAGTCCATTTTTCATTCCTCATAACTAAAGGTCCTAGCTAGGACAGGAATGTTCAAGAAATAACCTTTCTCCATCTGCCCTTCCCTATGATGTAGAACCTCAGAATAAAGGAAACTCCATAGCTGACCACTCTCCCCAGCTGAACACTTTGCTCTGACTGGTGGTATCTGGAGGGGAGAGAGCAGAGCAAATATGTCTATAAACACCCAGATGCCCTTAACTGAGCTCAGATCTTCTACCCAGATAAATTTCATACCAGGATTCCAAGAGATTTCACACATTAAATCACCAAACCACTGCTAGGATCCCAGAAGAATCCTGGAGAACCAGGAAAACACTAGGGTACACAAATGTTACGCTGTTTTTTAAAAAAGGGAAAGAAACAGTGGATTCTGCAGACAAGAAAACCAATATAAGGAGTGAGCCTTATCAGACTCACCTCATTTCCTTTTTATGTGAGTTTTGTTTTGTTTTGTGTTTGGACAGTTGCTAATCTGGTGGACAAGGGAAGTGTGATGTGGACTATGTCTCCGGACATTAGCAAGCCTTTCCTCACTGTGCTCATGAGAGTCTTTTGAGAGAGTCGGAAAGATACGTTCAGTCTTCTCAGGTGCAACCGGGTACAAATAGTACCATAATATGATCTGCCTTTGTGGCACTTGTAAATATATAATTATTTATATAATGGTTTCATGTCAACCTTCCCTATAGACTGTGTAGTCCACGGGTAAAGTAATAGCATCCATCTTGGAAACCATGATACCTCCCATACCTAACATTGTGTCTGGCACACTAACGGGTTTTCAAAACGCTATTACATGCATGAATGGATAAATCAATGAATTTATGTCAACCTGGTGAAAGACCTGCACAAGAATTACAAGTATAAGTGTCTACAGAGCCAGGCCGGTCATGAATAGTGAGACAAATGGAGAGACTGGAGAAGCTATCCACCCAAGGAGTCAGCTACTGTCAGTTCTGGCCCTGAAACCTGATCAAATGCAGAACCTGGGCTGCCAGTCATCATGATATTTCAAAAGGTACCTAAAAAGTATATTATGGTGAAATCCAATTTTTAACTATAGGTTATTAGGGGTTTTTTTTTTTAACATTTTTACTCTCTCAGTTGAAGTAAAACACATCTAGGGTGAGATTCAATCTTTAGACATCACAATGAGCTTTGCTACAGAGGGGCCCTGGCTCTTCATCCCCAGTCCTGTCTCACTTAGCATTTTTATCGTAAGACTTGGAGAAAGGATCGCATGAGTCAAGTTCAAAAACATCACAGAGCTGAGAAAGCTAGTAGCCATGCTGGAAGTAGAATCTTATACATAACAGAATGATTTAACATGAGCAAATATAAAGTTCAGAATCCTAATTTAGAAGTCCAGGGACACAACTTGGATTAAGAGGTTTTTGGAATAAGCAGTTATGAATCACTTAAGGATTTCATTAGACAAAAAGCTCAATGAGTCAGCAGTGTGAGAGGGATGCCAAAAAAGAGTTAATGATTTTAGACTAATTAAAATATATTCTCTACATCAGTGATTGCAAATTGACGGCTTACATATTGTTTGGCCTGCAAGTTGTTTTTTAGTTTTAAAAAATAAATTACCAACGCTCCAGAATTAGAAAATTTCTTATAAATATTCTGATTTTCCTATCTATCTTCTAAAAAGAAAAAATGAAGACTCTAGCAAGGCTAGGCCTGTATTTCCACACAGGCAACAACAGGCTTGAGCAGAGTAGCGCCACCCCTTTGGGCATGGACACGCTCCCACTCATTTTGTGACAGGAACCACCACTCCCTGGGTTCCTCATCACCAACACTGTCAGGTGCCAACTCTCATCATCAGACTTGGACTGTTAATTTCCTTACTTAAAAGAAAACATACATTCTTCCATATCCATATCTCTACAAAAAGAAGGAAAAATAAAAGCCACATTGAAAAATTATGTACTTCTCCATATAAGTGAAGAAAATTTTTATGGTTTAATACCAATATTTCTTCTATCTAGGCTGCTTCAATCATTTAAGATACTGCCCTGGCTCTTATAGGAATCTGAATCTGTGGCTTCCAGTCTAGAGCATGAGATATGATGCTTTATCTCTATTCAGTGAAAGGGAGAGTCTAGCTGAAATGTTACAAGGATTTGCAGATCTACTATTTATAAAGTACATGGACAAGCTAGAAAATTGAGGACAGGTTCATGCATACCATGGAATTTTATGCTGTCAATTTTTTTTAATGTCTATATGTTCTAACATGGAAAGACAGACCTTGTTGGTGACATCAGAAAGTTATGGAACTGAATGTTTAGCCTAATGCTATTTTAGTGAATATATGAGTATGTGGATGTAGATGTGTATTAGTTATGAGCATAGAAGAGCAGTTTTTCTATACAACCTAGAAATTTAGAGATTCTGGGAAGTTTCCACACTCATAACAGCGAAATAGAAGATGAAGAAATGACCAAGTGATTTTCAGAGGCAGACAGAAAGAATCTAGTATAATTAGAGATAAGTGTGTTGGGGAATATTTGAAACTAGAAATTTGGGTGAGATTGAGTGGGAGTAGAGGTTTGAGAGCCTCAAAAAGCAGGCAGAGGGGCAACCTTGCAGCAGATGCACTGAGAGCAGCTGCCTCTAGCTAACAGCTCCTGGGGGCTCTGCCCACCTCTGGCAAACTTCTCTGAAACCTTCAAGGGTAGGGCCCCAGCTATAGTGTCTTCCATGTCCGTACCTCCCACCACTGCTGAATGGTCAGGGTGGGCACCATACCAAAAGAGGGACAAACAGATTATCTAGAAACTTGGAATTAGACCTAAGAGAAGCTATCTGTTCCAGTGGGAAAAGTATGAATGTGGCCAAAAAGGTCATGGTTGATTCAGTGTAAACACAGGCCAGGAAAGACAGAGAAAGGAAAATAGGCAGCTATGTAGGAACAAAGGAACCCATGGCCCAGAGACAAAGAGAAACAGGAACAGCCTCACTGCCTGTGGTCCTGATGTTTTTCCAGTTCTGTGCAGTTGCTCAGAATGTCCTTTAATACACACAAGAGCCTCCAACGATGCTAAAGGCAGCAGTTCACACTCAGAGACCCTCCTATCCGCACCGCAGTAAGTGCTTTACACACAGGAAGTCATTTAACTTTCCTGAAAACCCTATGAGGCAGCTAAAACTATTCTCTCCTCCTTTATTTGTGAGTGAGGAAACTGAGCCAGAGAAGTTTAAGTAAGATCACTAAGGTTGCCCAGGTAGAAAGTGGCAGAGCCAAAATCTGAATCTAAACAGTACGGCTCCAGAGGCCTTGCATTTAACCATTAAATAATCTCTCTTGGCCTATGTTTGCCTGAGTGAATTTCTATCACTTGTGACCCAAAAAACCCTGCCTGAGACACAGAGAAGCCACACAGACTTGCAGAAAAGCAGCCACCTAGAAGGTGCTGTCATGGGAACCCTGCCAGTTCTTCTTGCTAAGTTGACCAGCAAAGGACTATTTCCTGCAACTAGGGTGGCTGCAAGCCCCAAGGAGGAGCCATGGGGAAGCTGTTCAGATGCTTGACAAATATGTCTTGAGCACCCACTATGTGCCCACTATGTTCTAGGTGCCGGGAAATTAGCAGAGCACAAGACAGACAAGAGCGCTCCTCTCCCAAAGCTTACTTTCTAGAAGAGGAAGACATACTAATCATTTTAAATATAACAGTCCCCCTTAACCATGGGGGATATGTTCCAAGTGGATGACTGAAACCACAGACAGTACTGGACCCTATGTACACTGCTTTTTCCTATGTATGTATATCTGTGATCAAGTTTAATTTATAAAATTAGGCACAGTAAGAAATTAACAACTAATAACAAAATAGAATAATTATGACAATGTACTATAATTAAAGTTATGTGAATGTGGTCTCTCTCTCAAAATATCTTATTGCCCTGCACTCACCCTTCTTGTGATGACGTGGCATGACACAATGCCTGCATAATGAGACAGAGTGAGTAAATGGCGTAGGGATTGGGACCTAGCATTAAGCTATTACAAAGGTGAACACAAGCACTGTGATACCACCACAGTGGGTCTGGTAACCAAGATGGTTACTAAAGAGGCTAAAAGGCAGGCAGCATACACAGTGTGGACATGCTAGACAAAGGGATGGTTCACATCCCAGGTGGGACAGGACAGCGTGAGACTTCATCACACTGCTCAGAATGATGCACAACTTAAAATTTATGAATTTTTACTTCTGAAATTTTCCATTTAATATTTTCAGACAATGGTTAACCACAGGTACCTGAAACTGTGGAAAGTGAAGGCATAGATAAGGGGACAGGCTACTGTACTTGTAGAAGTCATGAAAGCAAAGCAAATTTGATGTGATAAGAGTGTGTTGAAAGGGATTCTTTAGACAAGGTAGCTGGAGAAGGGTTCTCTCAGAGCTGGCAACTGAGCTGAAACAAAAATGATGAGAAAAAGCCATGATCCTAATGTGGAGTCAAAGAGAGGCACTGAGGTGAGAAGACACTTGGCAAACTCAGGGAACAGAAAGAAGGCATGTGGTTGGAAGGCATATTCACTCCACGGTATCTATTTGGGCACCTTTGCATGCCAGACATGTGGAAAGAAAGGCATCCACGCTTCAGTCCCCAGCCTCCTGAACAATTCAGAAGCTAACAAAGAAGTTAGTGCGGCAGGTTTCAAAAATGGCCAGTTCTTCATTCCTACCTGTGTCCACACTCTTTACAACATGACCTTACAGCTTCTGTTCCCCAGAAGTAGGTGCTGTTCCCCCACTTCTTCAATCTGGGATGGACCATGACTTGTTTTTGGCTGGTAGAATTCAACAGAAGTGACAGTGTTCCAATTCAGTGGCTTTGCTCCTGTGTCTTTCATATCCCAAAATACAAGCCAAGGAAAGAGCTCTCATTTATTTGGTCTTTCAGCAGAGGGGGAAAGAGCAGTGGCCAAACAAACCATAGCTCTTAAAGCATCTGCTTAGATACATTTAAATGAAGAGTGTATCACGTCTGCTCCAATTCCACTGGTCAATGTGTGTCACATGGCCAACCTCTAGATCAATAACCAGGAAAGTACACCCCTCCTCTAAGTAGACACTGTAGGTCACATAGCACTGAACAGGGATGAATAATCAATCCTCTTACAGGAAGAAAGCAAGTAATTGATTCAATAATATAATCCACCACAGTGACCTTGGGCAAGTCATGTCACTTCTATTTCTCCATCTGTGAAATGAGAGTACCTGCTTCAGCGTCAAACTAAATAAATATGAGTTCCCTTCCCCTTTCACGTCTTCTGAGATTCATTCAGGGCAGCTCAAACCAAATTTAGAAAGGCCTTGGTACACCAGTTGTAGTTAAACATTTGGTCCAAGATCTGTAACCAGCCAAAAGCAAACCCAAGTGGATTAGATTCTTTGTGTGAGATGGGTGCACTCCACTCAAAGTCAACCACAGTCCCCTCTAAGCCACTCATGTCACCACATTACGGAAACCTTGTTAGGAAAATACCAGTTCTGGAACTAAAGAAAAAACAGAAGGGAATGTGGTTCAATTAATTGCCATGATAATATTAGTGTGATTAAGAGCATACATTTTAGAATTTAAATTTGGCTCTGCAACTTATTTGCTGTATGTCCTTAAACAAAGTAAATACTTGAGCCTCGGGTCATCAATAAAATGGGAACAATAAACTATTTAAGTCAGGAGTTACTGTGAAAATTAAATGAGATAATCAACATGTATGACTTACTACTGTGCTTGATCCAAGTAAATGTTCAATAGATAGAAATGCTTATTAATGCTGGTACATGCTCCATAATATAGATGTTCAAGTATTAATATTTCAACCAGCCTTTTGCATCCAGTTTAGAAAAGTCCTTGCTTATACCAGTGGTATAAGTCTGAGTTCAATTTTTGTTTCCCTTCCATAATAGGAGACAGTGCACTGTTCCTTGGGCATCCTGCAGTGATGCCCTGATCGTGCCTCTACCTATAAAGGATTTTCAATTCTTTTTAAAGAAGCTAAAGAAATAAGAGTTGCAGAGGTCATTTCTGAAAGTGATAAATGGATGTGGACCATGACATTGGTTTCCCCAGCCTTCTAATTCAAACAGCATGTCAACAAAAGGCTGCTGCTAGTATAGAAAAAGACCCTAAAAAAACAGGACCTACTCCCCCAAGTAAAGGATCTCCATTTCCTCCTTTGGAACTGGATCACCTGGCTTATGTGTGGTGGAGGTTTTTAACAACAAGGCTTGTTACATCTCCTAGCTAGAGGACATGTCACCAATTACTTGGAAAAGAGATGAATAATTAAACAAACTTCTCTCTTGAAATACCAAATGGAAGTGTCTGGGTAATAGTGAAGGGTTACAGACAAAACCTCCCTGTGGCTCACAGCAGTTTGGTCTATTTCTGAGTCTCATCAAGCTTGCAAAGTTTACCCAAAATGGAACAACTTGTGACCCTGAGTTAATCACTCACTCTCTCTAAGCCTCAGTTTTCTCATTATTCAAGTGGGAACAATGGATTACTTTGAAATGCTTTGTTAGGGTTCAAGAGCTAAACCAATTTAAGGAAGCCTATCATTCCAGACACTGGTGACATAGGACTCAGGGCTTGATGAAAATAAACCAAAACAAACACAAGCACAAATAACTAGTGAAGGACTAGTGTGCAGTAAATTGAAATAAAAAGTCCAACGAAATAAGAAAATGTAAAAAAGGGAAGGGTGGGGTTCATAGAAGATGAGCTACAGCCATCCAATAAATATGTAAAAAGATGCTCAGCCTCACTAGTAATCAAGAAAATGCCTGTTAAAATTAAATAGGCATTTTTCTCCAATCAAATTGGAAAAAGAAAGCTTGACAATATCATGAAGTAGGGAGGACGCAATGAAAGGAAACACTGCTGGTGGGAGCGCACACTGGTCCAGCCACTTTGCAGAACACTGGGCAATATCTATTAAAATGTGAATCAAAAATGTCCCATGGCCAAGCCATTCTACTTCTCAGTAACTGGAGAAATATTTGCATGTGTGTGAGATGTGTAGGATGCTTGTTGAAGTACTGTTTGCAATAACCACCCCTGAATAAAAAAATCTAAATGCTCCTCAACAGCAGAATGACCACTGGACAGGATCAGAACAAGTCTCCCTGGAATGGAGAACAAGTCCACCCTGGCATGTGGATTACTTTGAGCTAAAGACAGCTAGCTCAAAAGACTCAGGAAGAGCTCTTTACCATCTCTTTAACAACCTAAAAGAACTTAGATGGAGGGCCTGGTCCAGGAAGAGTACTGTCATCAGATAGCTACAAAGAACAAAGGACAGGAATGGTAACGGGAACTAGGCAAGGCTTGGAGACCAAAGTCCTTTCTATGACCCATTGTCTCTCCATGGCATGGCAAACATTTGCTTTTCCATCTCCATGGAAATTGCCTTCCTCACCTTTGAAGTCTCAGGCTCCTACCCCTTCTCCTTAGCTCCCACGAGGCATACAAGCCACGTGGCTGCCTGTGGGTCTCCATTATTCTTGAGGAGCTCCCATATGTATGAAATCAAATTTGTCCTCCTGTTAATGTGTCCTGTGCTAATTTGATTACTAGACCAGCCAAAGAATGTAAAAGGATAAAAGGAAAATTCTTTCTCCATAACCACAATATGGGAGAAAGTTCATTCTGTGAATACTACACAATAGTTGAAAGCTAACACCAAAGACTGCTCTTCAAGACACTGTCAAGTGAAAAACCAAGTTGCAGGATGATGTGTGCTATGTGACACCATTTCACAAAACACACAAACACGAACTCTACCATGTAACCTATACAGGTACAAATATGAACATAGGAAAAGTTCTAAACAGAGACACCAACGATGACTTCTGTGGAAGGCAGAGTTGATCTGGATTAAGATGTCAAAAGAGCCCTGGCCAGTGTAGCTCAGTTGGTTGTGTGTCATCCTGCAAAGCAAAAGGTTGCCATTTAATTCCCGGCCAGGGCATGCTTGGGTTGCGGGTTGGTCCCTGGTTGGGGCAAGTACAAGGGGCAGCCGATCCATGTTTCTCTCCCTCTCTTTCTCTCTCCCTTCCCCTCTCTCTCTAAAAATAAATAAATAAAATCTTTTTTAAAACATCAAAAGAACAAACTGACAGTAACCAGAGAGGCTGGAGAGGGAAATAACGGAGGGAAAGAAGGGAAAGGGTAATCAAAGAACATGTATGAAGTCCCAGGGACAAAGCCAAAAGGGGGTATGATTGAGGTGGGGGTGGGTGGGGTGGTGTAAAGTGGTGGTGGGAAAATGGAGTCAACTGTATTCTAACATTAATTTAAAAAGTGATTTAAAAATTTAAAAAATTTTAAAAAGTCAAAAGAACCATAAAGGTCTTTCACCTGATCTATCATATTTAATTTATCTTCATGAGCTTGTACTTATATGCCATTCCTACGGACTTCATTTTTTGTAACACAGCAGGTCACCCTCACTGCATCATCCATGGTGGGTCATTAAATCTGGCCAACTCCAGAATCAAGAGAAGACACGATTGTGGGGATAAATATGACCATAATTTTCACCGCATGACTGCGACTTCTGTCTCCCCCTAAAACTCTCTCTTTACTCTGAGAAATAGGAAGCCCAACACACCTGGCTTTTTGCAATTCTAATACCCTAAGACCTACAGGCTTAATCCTTCCCCAGGGATGATAACTAACATATTCAATGCAGACACTTTATAATCGATCAAGTTAACAACTGAAGCTCTTTTGCACTTACACTTAGGTGCAAAAAGAAAGGAAATACTTGAGAGTTGAGGAAAGAGCAAGGGATTGAATTTAACAGGAATCCACAGAACCTGGGAGCAATTTGGTCAGGAAGGGGTTCTGAACTCAGAAAGAATTGGATGGAAAATGAATATAAAGTCTAAAAAGCAGATTTTTTAGCGACATCCAGTCTTTCATAATATGGGCATAAATCCACCTTTCCAGAACCTTTACTCAGCCCCATCTAGCCAGAGGAGCAGAATCTATGCCAAGTGTTAATGGTAAGACCTATGACAATAGAGGGAAGTAATTGACCAAATGAAACACAGTGACCAGCCCAAAAAGAACCCATTCCAATCCATCCCATTTCTTGCATTTTAAGAGACCTCAGAAGCCCTAGTCATAAAAAAATAACCTATCCCAACCAAGAGTAGAGGAATGGAGAAGATGTCATTGCCTTATGTTTTATCACAACACCCCTGAAAAATAAGTTTCTGTTTTAATGACTCTGTATATTCTTTCTCATTTCCAGCACTTATGTAAACTATAAAGATCTCTCTTTTTTTCTTTGTTTACTTGTTTTGTCTGCCTTCAACTAGAATATATGTTACATGAGGAGTATTGGGGGTCCACGGCAGGCAGCCTCAAGATACCCTACAAGGACATGTTGATTACTTTGAATTAGTTATTTGACAAGCAGTGGGTAGTTGATCCTCCCAGGTCTCCTTGAATGCAGGAAATAAATCTCCCTTGTGAATGATGCCCTCCTTGCTCCAAGAGGCTAAGAGAGACACCCTGATCACTAAAGGAAGGAATCCAGGGTCAAAAAGCCTGGATAAACAAAACTTGTTACTGCTTACTAATTTAATATCCATGCCCAAAATTTGCTTAGGTTCCTCACTAAATGAGCCCCAAACCTAAGTTTATTGGTCCTGCCAATTCTTCACAAATTTATTTCTTTGGCTGGTTCATCATTTCTCTGAGCATCATTCATGATCTTCTGTGCACACATATTAAATTGGTTTTTCTCCTGTTAATCTGGTCTTGTGTCAATTTTCTTTTTTTTATTTTATTTTAATTGTTGTTCTTGTACAGTTCTCTGTCTCAATTTTCTTATTAGTCCACTCACAAGAATTCAGGAAGGACAGGATGGTAAATTTTCCCTCACTACCCACCAACAGAAGCAAAAATTTCCCTGTTTGTTCACTACTGTATCCCTAGTATATCATGTTAAATAGTAGTAACTCATAAGTATTTTCGACCAAAGGTGCAGATACTTCCAGAAATTCAGCAAGAACCTTAAAACCTGGTAGTTGGGGTATAAGATAGATCACTGAGCTGAAAGAGGGGTTAGGAAATAGAACTGGCGATGACTCTGTTTTGGAGGGGACCACTTCTGTTCCTAATGCAAGGACACAACATAGATTTTATGAGGATTCTGCTCTGTGGCTCTGTGAGCTGTTTAAACATTAGAAATTTCATGGAAGTGGCCCTATAGAGGAGAAAGGGAAACCCTCATTACAAATTTTCAAAGTCTGACCCTCAGCTTAACTAAAATTTTACCCCATATCCATTAGTGACAAAGCTGGTACAAAAATAAGAGCAGTCACTTCCGCTTTTATTCAAAAAAAAAAAAAAAAAAAAAAAAACAGAGAGAGGAAAAATACTTACTGAACTCTGAACTTCCTCTCTTTTAACCACAACTTACTACTGACTTACTTTGGTAAAATGATTGGCAAATACATAATAATCAGGCACTTCATTGGTGTTGACAGTTTCTCTCCAAAACCCTGCCTGGAGCATTGCCTCTGTCAGCCTTTCAAGGCAGCCAATCCAGGGATCCTGACAGGAAAGGACAAAGCTGACCTGAGGCTGCCACAAAACTGCCCAGCTCAGCTTTGCAGCTGCCACAGCCCCACTCACAGGACAGGCACTTTCCATGCCAAAATGAAACTGAGCCCAAGCAGGCAGACTATTCAGAGGCACAAATCCACAGCCAGATTTCCTGAAGGGAGCTGAACACTGGGTGCAGCAACCTGAGTGTGGGTCCAGCCCCTGCCACCTACTTAACTCTGTGATGCTGGGGAAATGGCTTCACCTCTCTGGTCAACAGTTTTCCCAAAGGCTTTTGTTTCTGGTCCAGTCAAGCAAACTCCAGCTGGACCCAACCTTTCTGCAGATGACAAAACTCTGGACAATTTTTTTTTTATTTTATTTTGTTTGACTGAAAACACTGGCAAGTAAACAAAATAAGCAGGTTCTGGAGGCGGCACAGTCTGGAACTTGAAAGAAACGGGTGGCCATTGCACAACTTTGACCCAGACAGCAGTTAGCACTAAGCAGTAGCTAAAACTCCAATACAAAAAGTCAGTCTGCTTGCAGAGCCAGGAGACAGATTTCAGGTCAACCACAGCTGCTGGGAACTAAGGAGGGAATCCAAGAAGTGAGAAAGCCAAGGAGGAGGAGCCACAAATTTTGTATAAACTCTATCCAAGTGTCTAGCTAACTCCTGAACCCCACATGCATGAGGCAGCCTCAAAGAAAAAATAACCAGAACTGACATGAGCTGATGATGCCCAAGACACAATTTACTGATTAACCAAGCCAATCGCTTACCAAGACTAAAATATCAACACTCCAGACACACAACAGAACCCAGAGTCCCTACAACATAACACTCAAGATTGTCCTGAGATTACTCAACATATGAAAGAAAAACCAGGAAAATGTGATTCAATCTCAAGAGAAAGTCTAATCAACCAAAGAAAAAAGGGAGGAATAATTCACACTAGGTTGGAGCAATAATCTGAAATTGTATGAGATGCAATGCATTCAGCTGCACATAATAGAAACCTCATCTTGAAATGGTTTAAGCAGTAAGAGAATTTATTATCTAACAAAGCAAAATTCCCAGAGACAGAGCTATATCAAGGTTACTTACTCATTGACTCAATGGCTTCATGAAGGACACAGTTCCTTCTCCATCTTTCCACACTGTCATTCATAGCACAGCAGCCTTGTCCCTCATGGTCAAAATATGGCCGCCACAGTTCCCAGGTATGACATGAGGTGCTCAAAGACAAATGTTTTGTCCTGGCTCCCCTTCTTTCCTGCTTCGTATGTTGTCCTGTGAGAATGTGACTCTTGGAGCTTGTCACAGCCTTCTTGGCAATGACAATGACAATGACACTTGGAGGAAGGCAGAGAACAAATTGCGAAGATCGCCAGTCTTTAGTGACCCTGTTAAGCCTCTGACTACACTAATCCTAGAACTACCTGAGATAGGGTATGTGACAAACTGGCTATAACCAATAAAGGATACAAGAACTGTCATGGAGCTAGTTAGACCAACTCCCAACAGATTTATGGCTTAGAACCAGCAGAGACCAGCTTAATCCAACATGACAACTAGTTTCACCTTGTGGTAACCCCCATTATATGCTCATTGTAAAACATTAGCATACTAAACCGCACACCCAGAACTGCCATGGACGCAAAATGGCCAACAGAGGTCTTCTGAAAAGTCACCATCCTGTTCCTGGAAAAATTCTGATTATTCCTCCCCCTTACTGATTGCTCTACCTCTCAATTAAATAAGCCTCAATAAAAGAAGTTACTCCCACTAGGGAGGGACTGCTGTGCTGGTGGAGTAGCTCCCTCTCTGCCTCACTGCTTCACTAAAACTTCACTTTCACTTTAAACTCTGTGCTGGCTCTAAGAATTTTTTGCTGTGCAAAGCCAAGAACCCACAGTGTATGATGGACCTTCCAGTCCCTGGGTCCTGGGAATGCCTCTATCACACCTACCTCCACACAGCTTGTTATGTTGTTCTGTTACTAACAAACAATGCGTGCTATCTCAAACAACCACCAGAACTGGAAAGCTAGTAACATTTGCTCTAAATAAAAGGCAATCATAAAAAAACACAATGAAAATTAAAATTATTATATTCTGGCTGCCATATAGCCTGATGTTCTTTTATTCTTTTTCTTTGAAAGGGATATTAGCATGCTTTAGAAAGATATTTAAGATGTAATAGCATGGCACTGAGACAGTCTCCTTAGCCAGAAAAATTAGAAGACAATTGAAGAAAAATGAAACCATGTAATTCCATGCTGTTTAATGTCATATACCATGAAAATCTTTGAGTACCACCAGTAATATGCTTTAGATATTTTGAAAAATAGAGCCCATACATATTAATAACTCCCAAGTCTTTACCAACATCCCTGCCTTCTCATTACTCCCAATTGCCTTTAGGACACCTACACCTCGACATACCACAGTATCTCAAACTCAACACAGCCAATGCAGAATTCACAATCTTCACCCCACAAACTCTCTCCTCTTCCAGAATTTTCTACTTCTCATTATAATACCCTTATTCATTAAGGTACCCAAACAAGACCTCCCTCAATAGCCAACAATGTTCATACTACTTTTTTTTTAACCAGTGCCAGGCAGAATGATGCAATGACCTACACAAATACTGTCATATTCGATTTTCACAACTCTATGAAGAAGGTACTGTCCTTATCATTTACTCCTTTTTAAAAATGAGGAAGCTAAGGAAAAGAGGTTTGCCTGGAGCTGCAGGATCTGAACCCAAATCTGTCTAATTTCTCTTTTATTCTACTGCACAAAGCAAACAGAGACCATCAGGCAAGAATTCCTCAATTGGCCTCTAAACTTATTTTAATTCCCACCCATTTTCCCTTCTTTTCTTTTCCACCACCCTGTCCCCTTCCACCTCCCCTGAATATGTCATTTTTGGTCCTTGCCTTACTCGACCACACGCTCACTTTTGAATCCTGCAGATCTTTCTTTCCTTCTCTCAGAGTTCTCCTGCCTTCTGTCTGACCCCTCCAAATTTCTTCTCCAGGCTTACCATTCCAGGGCCTCATTCACTTCCTCGAAACACGTGTCCCTTCTCTCTCTCTTGCTCTTCCCACCTCACTGACACTCTTCCTCGCTCTTTTCCTGCTTCTGCTTCCTCAAAACTCGACTCAGAACTTGGGCTCCAGTGCAATCTCCCCAAGGCCCTGGGAAGCGAGCTGCTCCTGGTGTCCTCACCTGTACCACCATCACAGCACATTATCACACTGTGTTATAAACATTTGATTTATGGGTCTTTCCTATGAGACTGAGGCATGCCAGGGGGCAGAAACAGGCCTTATTTCTCAATACTTCCCCCTGTACATGAGGAGGTAGCCACATGTTATTTGGACCACACTGCACTATTTCTTCTTTTATATTACTCCCCTCTGAGTGGATTTTGAAAATAACACATAAGATGTAAACCACACCTTGATATACCACCTTCGTGCCCTAGGCAAAGGCTAATTAGGTCTCCTGGCAGAGTGCTTGAACCATGAGCTTCAGAATCACATGGCCTGGGTTTGTCTCCCTCTTCCAATACTTCTTAGCTTCAAGACCTAGAACCAATTCCTTAACATCCTTGAGCATTAGTTCCTTCATGGAGTTAAAATGAGACTTTCCTCCAAGGGGTGCTACAGACATTAAATGAAGTCATGTGTGAAGTGCCCAGCTTGGTGCCTCAATAAATTAGAATAGCATGGTATTATCATACCATGGACATGCCTGCTATATGTGACCCCTTCCTCTCAAAGGTTACAAGAACTTTCACAGTTCTCACCCTGTCCTCCCAGCCCAGCAAATTAGACTCAAAGAAATCAGCTGACTGGGGTCACACAACACTGAAAGACTTGAGACCAGAAGCCATTTTTTGAATTCCTTACTCACGTTATGAATAAAAATCTACAGATCTGCAAACTCCCTCACTAAATAAAAAATATTTAATGGAAATATTTTCTCCTACTAGGAATTTCCACAGTCAATCAAATTGTCCAGTTTCTTCCACTTCTGTGGCAAGCAGGCTCTCCTGCCCCCAGGCGGCATCATGCACCCCAGAGCCTGTCTGGCTGCTATCCTGCCTCCCTCTGCCAGGGCATCCCCACCATAGTGCTCTCCCTCCCAAGCCCTTCAGAGTCTCATTCAGTTGGACCTGAATTCAATCCAGCCTCTGCAAGTCTCAAGCAAATGCTTTATCGTCACTAAGCTTATTTCCTTTTTGATGAGTGGGAATAATAATAACAGAAAATCTTAGTGGAGGGTGAAGGTCAAAGGGATGAAGTCTGGAAAATGCCCGGCTCATTGCAAGCCTCAAATATTAGCTGTCTTTATCATCATCACTATCAGCATCATCAATCAGTTTCATAGATATACATGCCTTTTATACAATCCTGACCTCAGATCTGTGCTTGAATCCTACCTCTATGTAACTTTGGAAAAATGTCTTAACTCTTTGTGCCTCGTTTTCCCAGCATGAAATGGAAATCCTAATAGTAGCAACCTCACAGGTTGGAATTGAGTTAATGCATGTAAAGCACTTAGGAGAACGCCAAGCACATAATAAAAACTCGACCAAGCTCAGCTCATCAGAGTCAGCAGCATTTAAAAGCCTTCTCTGAAGATGCCCAAGAAATGAAAAATTCTCTGGCCTGAACTCCCAATTAGTAGAGATCCTCCCAGGGACCAGAGAAGAACATACACATACACTCAGGCAGGGATACATGGAGCTCTGATTTCATTTTTCTCTTGAACTTGACTTTTTTGTCTCATCTGAAGATCCCTGGAGGCATTGTGGCCCTTGGGCTCCAAAACAGAGAAGGCCCAAAGAAACACAATGAGGCCAGTTGCCACTTGGGCCCCCACCTACTGGGGAAACCAGAGAATATAAACACACGCAATCGCAGCCCTTAGAAGTCCCAGCAGGAGGCTGCCCTCAGCAGAGTGCAACCAAGGGGACAAAACTCCCCTCCCTGCTGTTCCCACCTCTCCCCATGGCTCTGCACAGACCCTCAACACCTCCTCCTCCTCCTCCCTCCTTCTGTGCTGATTCTGTTCATAAAACACTTCTCTCTCAACCCACATTATCCCCCAAGATAACCAGCTCATTCTCTCTGCAGGAGTGGGACAGCTCTCTCCGGCCACTTGACACTTACCCAAGTGACAGGTCAGTCCACCAAAGCCAACAATCCCATTTAAACACTCTTATCCCACACTTAGAATTCTATTTGGAAAAATAACTTTCGTTACTGTTCTGGTAAAGATCAAAGAGTACAAGCAAAATAATCTTGGGATGTTGTAATGGAGTAAGAATAAAACAACTAACTGTAAGGAATTCAAAATAATGCATTTATATAATTTCTGAAGCTGGACTCGACAGTCTGCAGGCCAACTTCATGAGCCTTCAGTGCCTCTTGTCCATCCTTTCCACAATGATTTTCAAACTGTGATGACCATGACCCCAGTGAAAAACCCAGTTCACACATGCCTAGGTATGCATACATGAAAGTAAGTTTTATGCAACAATACTTACACTTCCTGAGTCTGATGCATCCCTAATATCTCCCATTCTGTTTTTTCATGGTGGTCATCACCTACTAAATTGATTTCATGACCCTTTAATGAATGATGATCCACAGTTTAAAAAACACATGTAGAGGAATTCAAGAAAATCCATCCCATAGTGGAGCTGCAATAAGTTGTAAGGATTAAGGGTAACAAAGGCATTAAAATCATGGAGTCCAGGTTTAAAGTACAGGTTGAAATTTCCTGTGACTCAGAAGAATGTGGTATAAGGGAAGTAAGGTGGTATGATATCCCCCCTGGTAGCTGGATGACCTTGACAACCCATTCCCATGTCCTTAGGCCTACCTGGATTAAGGCTATCTATGAATGGTATTCTAGTTCTGGCAAGATACAGTCTATGAATACAGACAGCATCTAAACCCACTCTGTGAAGGAACCAATGAAGCTCCACACGCTTTCTAATGGTCAAGGAGGCATAGTTTGGAATGTACCTCTAAGAGAGACCTGGAGGCAAGCAATGGACCTCATGGCGCTTCCCCAAGACCCTCCTCACACATGCAGGGCCAGGATGCTCACCCTCAGCACCTGGGAGCATTGAAATCCAACAGCTCAACAGCTGCATTCTCGCTGGGAGCCCCACCCTTGAAGAAGGAAGTGCCTTACCCAAAGTAATGCCACCTTTTCAAGAGCAGCCCACTTGGTGTAGGTCCCCACTGTCCCAATTCCAAAGGCCGTGACAGATCCAGCCACAGGATTGGCTGTGGCCTCTATTACAACTATTGCACCACAATTCAACCTCTCCCTCTCCCTCTCCCTGCTAACTTCAATCCCTTATAGGTATTGTTCTCAAGAGCAGCTCCCCCAATAAGCCACCTGTGTGCAAATCTTCATCTTTTAAAGACAAAGTAGCAATAACACTGGTCAGAAAAATGGACAGAGAACTAAGCAAGAATGGTGTCTTTAGGATGTTTTTTGAGGATAATTTTAAGAAATTTTTTCCTCAGAGCTAACATTTAATGATCAATCACATGTTCTTTGCCTGCCCCATCTCATTCAGTCCATATGGCACCCAAGGAGGTAGGTTCTGTGTGATTTACCTTCATCCCACAAAGGAGGAAACTGGAGGTTAAAGAAGAAAGGTGCCCAAGACTTCGCATGTGATCATTGCAGGAGATGAGGTCTGAACTCATGCCCTTGACCTCGTCCTACTCCACCACAGCTCCATGATCAGACATTTGCCACAGTGGATTACAGATTTACCCACATATCTGTCTCTTCCTCAGATGCCTCCCTCCTCAAGGGCAGAAGCCTTGTACTCTGAATCTCAAGTTCTTAGTAGAGTTCCAAGTACATGGCAAAACCCAATGGTAGTAACGGTAATAATGCTTGTAGTGTTCAGTAGCAGTGGTGGAAGTGTTGGTGGAAGTGTTCAGTAGCAATGGTGGAAGTGTTTTATGTGAACTAAGCCCCTCACTGTGCCCTTTATACAGCATCTCAATTTACCCTACCACTTCCCTATGAGGCAGGTCCTCCTATTAGGCTTAAGCGGCGAGCACAGACTTAGGAGCTGCCATAGATTCAAGGGCAGTTTCACAGTGGCACATTCTACTTCAGCATGTTTTAAAGAGCTGAGCAGTCAGGAAGGCCTCACTGAAATTGGCCTGGTCAGTTCCCAAAAATGCCACACATAATTTGTAGCTTCTCCCATCCTAGGGAAAGAAGGTGTTCCCCTTTGTTTTTTCATTTCTGGGAAGGCTTGTAGTCTACTCTCACCAATAGAATATGGCAGAAGTGACACTGTGCAAGTCCTAAGCCCCAGCTGCAAGAGGCCCTACAGCCTCTGCTCATGCACTGGGGAATGCATTCACCACCATGAGGCCAAGCTCAGGCTAGCCTGCTAAGGTGAGCTGCCACCTGAAGAAAGGCCCCAGTTGTTCTAGGCACCCCCACTGAGCTTCCAGATATGTGAGCCTGGCCAAGAATAGCCAACCGCTGCCTAGACCAGAAGGACCACTGCTGAGTCCATCCCAAATTACTGACCCACAAAACTGGGGCTAAATAAAATGGTGGTTATTTTAAGCCACTAAGATTTGAGGGGGTTTGTTATACAACAATAGATAACTGGGCTGCTAGGTGTCCAGTCAAATATCCAAAAGTAGAACCATGAAAGGATTCTTCTATCGGAAAGATAACAAATGAGCAAAAGGAAAGAACTAACTCGGTGATCCTATCCCTGACTCAAAAAGAAGTGTTTACGATGTGCACCAGCAAGCAGAAGAGATGAGAATTCTGACTGGTTGGAAATTCTGACAAGAACCAGATTGTTCTCATAGCAAAAGCAAGAAGAGAGCCTCTTTATTTCTTTCTTACTAATAGAAACAGACCATCCTCTCTCTGAAACATACCCTCGTATGTTTGATAAGATAAAGGGGTCTAGAGTTTCACATCTCAGTTCTCCTGAAGTCAAGTGAAAGATAAAACTGAATACAACACCCCAAAGGAAGTAAAAGAAAACCATGGCTTTGAGGACTGGAGCAAGGTTTATTAGGTTCACTAATACCTGTTTTCTTTTCCTCCTGGACACAGGGCTGGTAGACATATCCCAGGACCTCTTGCTGTTGACATGGCTCTGTGCCTCAGTCGTTGCCAAAGAACGTGAGCTGAACATACATCTCTCCAGGCTGTAGCGGTTGTGAGATAAATATGCTTCTTCATGTTCTCTTCCCCTGCCCCCAGCAGCCTGATGGAGAGGAACCTGGATACCTGCGTGGAAGATCTACCTGACCAGGGTCACCCACAGGGGTCTATGCCGTGAGGGAGAACTAAATCCCTTTCTGCTAAGCCACAGAGTTGTCAGGACTTATCTGTTATGACAGCTTTCATGGATTCTTCCTAATACCTTAACTAACACAGAACTTTTAAAATGCAAGCCCTTAAACATAGCTTATGAGCTGAAGTTTTCCAGGTATTAACAGAGCTTAATTATTGGGTGGGGAAACTGTCAAAATGCCCTGGCTTTCTTGTTCTAGAGTTTCCAACTGAAGGGCAAAACCTGAATAGGAAGCAGATGTCCCCCAAGAAGGCACATGGTATTATCCCTCCATGGGTGACTCCAGATGGATTTCACTTCTGTGTGCAAAATGAAAATCCCAATTGACATTCCTCAGATTCACCCTTAGTGATTTAAAACTCTGTGCTTTTAAAATATTTTCAGTTAAGTGTAATATACATAACAGAAATGTGGCACAAGTATAAAGCTGAATGAACTTTTATAGTCTGAATACACCATGGAACCAGCACCCCGGTCAAGTGTGGCAGACCCTTCTGCGTGGTGTGGGCCCAGCTCCCACTCGGAGATGCAGAGGACCCAAGCCCACAGATAGGTTCTTTCACAGGAAATCAGATTTGCAATATACTTAGGCTGTTTTGAGAGTGCTCTTTGCTGAAACCTCCTCACCCTGCAAGTACCTTGCAGGCCCAGTGTAAATGCCTGCCTATTCATTTGCTAATATCCTTCTTCAGTGATGTAATGAGGGGCATTGGCTCCTTTGTGGTAACCGGGATAGTGAGGAAGAACCATTTTGGAATGTAAGGGGATGATTATTAGAATAAAGGCCTGTGATGGCGGAGGCCACAGCTTTGGCTCCTCTTGAGAGAAAAGCCTGTTTTAATTCATCCATAATGACACAGATACTGCTGGCCTGTGTCCACAACAGTCAAGAAAAAGAACATGGCCACCACCCAGGAGCCCCTCTTAGTCCCCACCAGTCCCCTCAAGGGGACTAAACACTATCACCTATGTGACTTTCACCAGTTCCCAAACTTCAAGTGCATGTGTCTTTTTTGTGTCTGCCATTTTTAGGTCACATTGTTTGGGAGTCATCTAAGCTGTGTACCTTGTTCATTTTCATTGCTGTGCACCCACTACTCCACCGCTGGTGGGTGCTTAGATAGCTTCCAGTTTATATGATGTTAAAGAAAATTCTTTTCACTCCAGTCCACCAGGGTCCATGATGAATGAAGGCAGAAACTTTAGGGGAGAAACTGTTGATCTTCACAGAGAAATGTGAACCCTTGGACAGAGTCTGAGGTTCCGTCCAAAGTTAAGACTGCAGTGTTCATGTCCTTCTGAAAATCACCTCCCAACAGACTCTCATGAGGGCAAATATTTTTTTAAAAAATTGTATTTATTTATCTTTAGAGGGGAAGGGAAGGAGAGAGGGAGAGAAATATCAACATGTGGTTGCCTCTCATGTGTCCCCTGCCGGGAACTGGCCTGCAACCCAGGCATGTGCCCTAACTGGGAATCAAACCACGACCCTTTGGTTCGCAGGCCCACGCTCAATCCACTGAGCTACACCAGCCAGAGCAGGGCAAATATTTTTGATTCAAACAAAAAATTATCAGAGCTTATAAACTAGAAAGTGATACACTCTTTATGAAAATCACAGATAAAGCTATCACAAAACTAGAACCAAAACCCAAATCAAATTACTCCCCATGTTGAGTCATTTCTCCCCTATACTTTCATTAATATATAACTATTTAAAAGCACATACTATGACCCAAGTGTGGAGCTAGGTACTCCAGAAACAATGGGAAATTAGAAAGGTATAGTCCCTACTCTCATGAAACTTACACTTTGGTGAAGAAGACAGATACTAAACACTCAAATAATTATACAATTAGAAAATGTAAAAATAACAAGGGGTTATGAGATTGTACAAAGGGGGAACATGATTTGGCAGATCAGGGAAGGCGTCTTTGAAGAAGTGTCATCTGAGTTAAGTTCTGAAGGGTAAGTAGGAGGCGAGCAGGGGAGGAGGACAAGGAGTGATTCAAGCTGAAGTCAGAGCATACGCAAAGCCCTGCAGTGGGCAGAGGTGCATCATGATTGAGGAAGACCAGTTGGTCTTCAAGTAGAAGATTAAAAGTGAGTAGAAGGGTGGCACAAGGGGAGGCACATGAGAGCCCAGATCAGGCAAAGACTTATAACTCATGTTAAGGATTCTGGATTTAATCCTGGGAAGAACAGAAAGCCAGCTACCTGGATATCTACTTGAAACAGGAGGTCCCTCACCACTCCATGTGCTAATCCTACTTCTCTAAGTACAATCTTTTGCCTAGATAGAATTATCAATACCTCCAAGCATACATTTTGTCACGAACAAAATAATCCAAGTAACTGTCAAAATTTTAAATTTTGCCTAAACTATAAAAATGATCCCCATCTTCAGGGAGAGAATGAAGGCCTTCAACTAGAGGGCTTTCTTACCATCACAGTAAGACAAGAGATGTCCTGCCAACCTCACTCTCCACCTTCACCCATACTACTTGTCAGCTTCTTCTTCAATCTAAAAGAACCCATAAACATTCCTTCCAAAGGGTGAAGAATTTAAAATTTTAAATTTAAAAGATGAAATGGTCAGAAATCTATTTAAGATGAAATGTCATCAATGTCTTTTCAAAATGAGGCAGAAGATGGGGCAGTCACAGATTTCAATTCAGCTTTCTGACGTTTCTCACACGTTAAAGCATCAAACGCCAGGAAACGATTGCATTGCATGGAAAGCACTGCACTCTTCCACGTTCAAATCACCGGTGAACCCCTAGACAGGCACTCCTCCCTCAGAGCCACGATAAGGTGCACCCAACCCTCCTGACCACGATATGTAAGCATGCTCATTCTTGCATCATCTCCTTGATTCACAAGCATTCCTCTTGCTTCCTCAACAAGATTATCAACTCAGTAAGGACAAGGCAGCGCCCAGCCCTAGAAGTAATGGAAATAGAAGCTGTTTATCAAGTACTCCCTCTATGTCAGGTGCTAAGGAAACACTTGACCTGTGCCCTATTAAGAAAATACTTTATTATTACCACTTACCTCTGAGGACACAAAGCTCAGAGTGTTTAAGTAACATGATTGAGGTCCCATAACAAGAAGCCAAAATTTAAACCAATGCCTTTCTCTCTCCAAAGCAAAAACCCTTTCCCAGCATTGCAGCACATTCTCAAAACCATGGGCTGGATCCATGACAGAAGCAGAGAGGGAGCAAAGGAGGGGAGGATGCTTTCAGAGGGAAAAGAAGTCCTGTGGTCTTCTGCATCTAAGGATGCAGTGAAAAGAGATACCCTTATTGTCAGAACCATAAAAACAACCCAGTAACCACCTCCCAAAATAGAACCATCACCAATATGACTGACAGGAAAACCCAAATGTCTCTTTAGCATATGAAAATATACCTTTTTAATATATTAAAAAGTCAAACCATCCAACACAAAGTCCAAAAGCCTCTGTCTTTTATCCACATAGAACCCCCAGGACATATTCAGAATAAGCCAAAAGGTGAGAGGAGTTTCACTCACAGGCCTCTGGGATCTGCTTCGAGAAGGGAGAGAAGGAGAATTATTAAAGCAAGCTCCATAACATGCAACATGATGTGGTGGCTGCACGCATGCACACACACATGCACACGCACCCTCTATGATTTTACTGAGAAAATTCAACCTGGCTTGCAGCATATCGTATAAGTCCACACAAAAAACAATACCAAAAATAAAATTAACTTTTGATTAATCTTTAATGGATTTTTTTAAAAAGTGTATATTCTAATATGCATATGTTAACTACAGACAAAAATGACTTGGATTCTATAGGGCAGATGTTGATGAACAGCAATAGTTGGGTTCATGCCATATTTGGAGGTTTTTAAGAATAATTTCTATTAGAAGGCTTAAAAACATCTTTTCTAGTCTACACAGAAAAGGGAGGAGCTGGTTTACTCATTATAATCATCAATGTCTTCATAGTCATAAAATTAGTGCACTGGGTTTTTCTATAGAGTCCATGGGAAGTTTAGATCTTTCTCACAAGGCCTGGGGTGAGAAAAGATACACTTAACAAGCCTGGCTGTCTGGGCCCAGGCACTGAGCTGTGCACTCCCTGGTGTTACCCAAAGCCTATGAAGAAACATACCTGAGAAGAAAACACATCTACATACACAAAAGAGGCATAGTCATCTAATGAGTTCCAGAATTAACTTTGTCCCATGGTTTCCTGCAGCTAATTAAGTAATAAAGATCCACTTGGAGTCACTGCCACTTAGAGTGAATATTTCTCTTGCATCACCTCAGTACTCCTCACCATAACCGTATAAGGTAGGTATTACTAGCCTCATGTTACAGATGAGAAAATTGAGGCCCCTACAGGCAGATGACTTGCCCGAGGCCACACAATGAGTAGGTGGCACAGCAGAGATTCAACCCAGTTCAATCTTACTCCAACCCCATGTTACCAATACTGAATCTTGAATCTCTACATTTTATTGCCTCCCTATTTCTACTGAAGTGACTGCCTTTTTAGGTTTGGTGGGTTTTTTTTTAATCCTCACCCGAGGACATTTCTTTTTCATTGCTTTGAGAGACAGAGAAAGAGAGAAATAGGGAGAGAGGAACACTGACTGGCTGCTTTCTCATATGCACCCTTGGGGATACAACCCACAGCCTTTTAAGGACTATGGGACAACACTCTACCTAACTGAGCCACACCAGCCAGGGCTGAAGTGACTTCCTTTAAAATCAAATTTCCTCTTCTCCAAAGTGCAAAAATTTATTGGAGTAAAAGTCTAATTCCACCCAAAGGCTCATCTTAATTATAATTAAAGTACAAATGTAGCTTCTAGGCTCCTCTAAAGAATGCCCTGGAGAGAACTCTGCTTTGCTTATCTGAGGGGTCCCACTTCTACTACAGAAATGAAGCAGAGTCATAATAAGGATTCTGAGCCCCAGTTCCCTGTCACCAGAGAAATCCTTAAACTACCTCTTAAACTAAAAAACAGAGAGTGGAAACACAAAGGGAGAAATTATGTGGCAAGTCTATCCAGAGTTTTGTCCTCTCATAGTACGAAAGCAAGAAAATCTGTTCTTAAGCTCCCTGAGCATGCAGAAATCCATAACTTCCATTGGTTAATAGACTTGGTGTCCGTCCTTTCACCCCATCCCAGCATCCCCAGTTTCCATGACAGCACAATGGAGCAGAGGCTTTAGTAGTTTCCTTGCCTTATGATTATCCTACACACCTCCCAGCCAAGAATAACAGAGATTGTATCCTCTCTCCCCTTCTGGTTTTGAAATGGAACACCCCACTCACATACACACCCTTGCTTTTAGCAAGGAACATGGCTACTTACTCCTCTGCAGCATGGTGTGGGTATGTCATTAAGTTCTAGCTAAAAGCACAGAGGCAGAAGTATCTTATGGCAACTTCCATAGTAACCATGCCTTTCTTTACCCTTTCCTTCCAGCTGACTAAAATTGGATGACTAGATAGCCTAGCATCTATCTTGTACCATGAGATCATTGTCAGTCCTGGGATGGCAGAGTAGAAAACTGAAAGGAACCTAGGGCCCTGGGCTCTGGACTCCTGACTCCAGGATGAGAATAAAATCGTATGTATTTTCTATATATTGTCGATCCCATTTTAATTGGATTTACTTTGAGAGGAAATATGTGATACCAAAAAATACTCAGATAAGGAACTCCTCTATGGTTTGCAAATTAGTCCCAGATAACTCTGAGCATATCTGAGAATAATCTTCCTCCTTCCTGGATGTCTCCATCATAAGCATCTCAATCAGAGGCTGCCAATTGGCCCTAGCCCCTCTCTGGCTTCTTCTGTCTCCAGCCCAAATGGAATACACTGCCAAAATAGTGACACAGGGTGACCGGATGCTCACACCTGCATTCTGATGCTCACCTGGCATGCTGCTCCCGTAACAAAGCAACCCCTGCAGAGCCAGTCTTCTTTCACCCCAACTGTCCCACCATTGGGTTCATTTGGGAACAACCATAAAAGCTGACATTTTCCAAGTGCTCACTATGTCTAAGCTCTGCTCCAAGCATCTTATACATTGTAACTATTTTGAGCCTCTCAGCAACTTTTTAAGGTAGATACTGTTATTGGACTCATTTTGTAGACAAAGAACCGGAGGTACAAACCTGCTAAATAGCACCGTTGGGATTCAAACTCACAGTGACCTGCCTGACAGCCTGCGCACATGCCCATTACCCTATGGTGCTTCTCAGGGAGAGGACAAAAAAAGGTCAATGAAAATAAAAAATAGGCACTCCTACCGAAAAACAGCCATATTTCATTAGATACCTTAATTTTCCCTCACTCTCACCACACCAGAAACTTCCATTTTCTCCTACTTCAGATGTGTCATCACCTGCACTTTCTAAAGTGACCTTCCCAATGATTAATAACTACAGAGCAGGCAGGACAGAATAGTTGCAGTAAAAATGTTCCAAAGTCACCCATGACCTCAGCTTGAGACAAAGACAGAAACCACCTCGTGGAAATGAACAGTAACCCCAGAGATCTACACATTCTGGCACCAAGACACCAAGAGTATTTTGCTTAGGGGGTCAAAGTTCTAGGAAACAACCCAACTGTTTGCACCAGTACCTCAGTGTTGGGATTCAGGAAGTCCTCAAGTGCAGTGTGTGAAACTGGAGGTTTCAGTTTTGTCAGAAGGGGTTGGTGGGTCTACAAGGGTCAGGGGCTGAGCTGGCCATGCCCCAGATCCCAGGTGAGAGGACACAGGGGTCTCAGAAGACAGCATTCTGTACAACTGTCAATGCCACTCACTTTACTTTTTCCTGGAGGGCAGAGGTGCTACAACCAAACTGTCAATCAGGGATAAGTCACATCTCCGGCTCTTTAACACTTAAATGCTTTCTTCTCCTGATGTAGAACCAGCTCACCAGGGCAGTGAATGTGGCCCTAAAACACACCTCAGAAATGTGACATTCCTCACCAAATTCAACCACACCTAGCCTAAAATTTGGGAGAGGGGGGTTGTTCTTCCAGACCAGAAGTTACCAACTCAAATGCTTACAGAGGCCAGCAATGGCTGAAGCCTGCGTGGTTGGTGGAGACAAAGTGGTGACTGTACAACCCTCTGTGCAAACAGCCACTATCAACTCCAAATGATTGTTCTAAATAGAAAGTGGGGCCAATTCTCAGCCTACTTGAAGGTGGAAATTCAGACATGTATGTGAAATCTCCCAGTTCCAAAATGTTCACATTATATTAAAAAATGTGGGGTGCAGGCAGCGGGGGGGGGGGGCATAGCAAGGCTAAATGGGAATAAAAAATACAATAAAAATTTTTAAATAAGAAAATAAATTCCAAAACATGTTTGACAACCTAAGGGGCTCAACACAGCAACAGGTGATTTGGCCCTGGAGAGCAAATTTGCAGCCCGAGACCACTGAGGCCACCTCATATATGATTAAAAGACACCGTTGGGTTGGGCCTCCTTAGCTTGGGTCAAGGATCTCATACCAGATGCAAGGACCCACTTGGAGCCCTTCCATATCTAGCCAGAAGATAAAAAAGGCAACTTAAACCAAGATCTGAGAGGCATCCCATATGGAACCACCTCTTTCAAGAGGCCCACAGGACAATCACCATCACCATTCTATGGGACTACACCATCTGCAAAGGTGGCAGCGACCTGCAGAGACTTCTGTGAGGGAGGAAAAAAGGTAGAACCTCACTCTGTCAGATGAGGAAGGGCAAGTGGGCCACAATTAGGGAGGAGGGGTCCTCCAGAACTAGGACTGACCAGGAAGGGTAGGTTCAAGAAACTCATTTTAAATCTTCTGGTACTGGGAAGGGCCAGAGGGGGAGAGGATACACTCCTTGGCAGGTGAGGCCTCCCAGCACCACCAGCCTTTCCTGGATGGAACATCACCTGCTACATATAAATAAATATACACATTAAAAGGACCCCTCCGTGGTGATGAATCCTGGCTTGGAAAGTTACTCTGACAAACGTGATTCCTTCACTCTCTGCCTAACTCAGTTATTTCTAGAAAGTCCTTTTCACCATCTCTTCCTAAAAGAGGCATCCCCAAGAGCCCAGCAGCCTACCTTGGCACTGGAATCCTTGCTTCCCGAAGCCCCTGCAAAGGCAGAAGGAGGCAAGTCAGGCAGCTGGAGGAGCCCAGCCACCAAGGTCACCCCCCTTTCCCCTGCCCCTCTACCCCAGGTGCAACCTCCCAACCACAGACCAGTGCCGAAGAGTCTTCCGCCTTTGAAGGAGACAGGGAGGGGGGAGGGGAGTTCGGTGGTATCCCCCACCTCCCCTCAGAAGGCAGAAGACAGGCAGCTGCGACCACCAGGTGGCGTTTCCATGGTGGGGGGCGGGGGGAGTGGAGGGTAGGCGGGAGATCTGCTCTTAGAGATACCTGAGTACCCTCAGGGAAAGAGAAGAGATAAAGGCGCGAGGAGCGCGAAGATGAGAGAGTCTCCGAGGTGGCGGTGCTCCCAAGGGGCCAGGGAAGGGAAAATGGGTTCCCCATGCCTAAAAGGGCAGAGGGGAGAAAGAGGCCCACAGGGATGGGGGGGAGGTGTTCTAGGAAGTGGAAAGGGGAACCCAGGCCCTTAGGGACACGCAACACAACAAGAGATAGCACAGGGAGCAGCCCCAGGATGGAGACAAGGGAGGAGGAAAGGATGCCCCATGCTCACAGGGAGATAGAGAGAGGTTACCCAGGGCTCTGCCCCCGGAAAGGAGGGGTGGAGGTGCGGGCGCCGGCAGCCCGGAAGGAGGCAACGGGATAGGGAACCCAGGGTAAGAGGGCAATCTCGAGGAGGAACAGACCCCCAAGCTCTGGGCGGCCCCAGGGCGCTCCGGAGGCAGCAGGGAGGGAGAGGGCAGCAGGCGCCCGGCGGCCAACCGTCTGGAGCCCGGGCAGAGGCTGGCCACCGGGGAGTCTGGGCCAGAGGGTGGAAGTGGGATAACCGGGACACGGGGTCTGCTGGGCTGCTTGTCCCTCCGGGGCGCGGAGGGTCAGCACGCGCGATGCTGCCCTCGGGACCGAGAAGGCGCCCCGCGCGCGCCCTCACCAGATGAAGTCGGTGCAGTGGCTGCAGAAGGTGGGCTGCTTGAAGAAGCGAGCGGTGAATTTGTGGTTCTTCACCTCGTGCACGTTCTTCTGCCGAAGGGCGCCTTTGCGGGCGAAGCGCACGGTGCTCTCCTCGCCCTCGGCCGGTGGCCCCGCAGCCGGGTCAGCCATCTTGCGCGAGGGGCGCGAGAGCCCGCGATGGGTGGCCCGGGGCGTGGGGAGTCGACTGCGGCAGGGACGCGCGGGGAAGGCGGCCGCTGCTGCCACGGGGCCAGGGCGCGTCCCTCCGCCGCTCTGGCTGCCGAGCGCCTAGCTGCGGCTGTCACTCGCCCAGCTGCCACCGCTAGTCCAGCTGCGCTCGGCACCGCTGGCCCCAGCTGCGGGGGTGGAAGGCGGAGCCCAGGGATGACACGCCCCCTCATTTGCATCGCGCGCAGGCCCCGCCCCGCTAGCTGCTTTACATATTGGCACCCAGCGGCTGCGGGCCTCCGGGGGAAGCTTTCACAGACGCTGCTCTGCGGTCTTCAGACTCCAGCCTGTCCCCTAACTCATCCTAGGCCCCTGGTGGAATTAAGGAGATGAGCACCTTGGGCGCTACCAGGAGGGAGAAAGCGTGGAAGGACCAAAGGCGGCTGGGAATGAGGGTGGGTAGGGGGGATGCGATGGATTCCACCCCCACCTCTTAAGAGACAAGTACTCATCCACCCACCCACACTCCCCCTCCATCCCATTGGTCATTCTGCATGCATCTCCCAGAGGGATAGGTTCCCGCTGTCACTCATTTCTGGAAGGCCTGTGGTTCTACACCCACATACATGTACTGCAGAGGTAGGGGAGGGGCAATCTTTAGGAAAAAAAAAAAAAAAATATATATATATATATATATATATATATATATATATTCACCACAAAGAATTCTTGGCTTTGCCTGGCAAATTAGAAGAGAACTCCCTACCTTCTGTGCATCCCGTCCACAAAGAGACTCAGTTTCCTCAACACTAAAATGGGCTAATGGGGGAGGGAGATCTAGTCAGTCAGTATTTCCTCAATATCATGTATTCCTGACCCATCTTCATAAATGCTGGTCATATTTGTGCACTATCTGAAAAAAAAATTTCTGAGTTTGCATAACAAGAGGAAGGAGAGAGAGAGAGAGAAAAACATCGAATGGTCAGTTGCTTCCCCTATGCACCCTGACAGGGGATGGAACGTGCAACCCAGGTATGCGTCCAGATGAGAAAACAAACCCACAACCATTGGGTGAACAGGATGATGCTCCAACCCACTAAGTGTCCCAGCCTAAGCAGTCCCTGACTTTTATCCAAAAATATCTTAATTTCTCCCTTACAATTTCTTTTTTAAAATATTTTATTATATTTTATTGATTATGCTATTACAGTTGTCCCAAGTTTTCCTCCTTGGCCCCCCTCCACCAAGCACCTCCACTCCCTCAGGCAATCCCCACACAATGGGTCATACATAAGTTCTTTGGCTACTCCATTTCTTATAATGTAATTTACATCTCCATGGCTATTCTGTAACTACTTACTTGTACTTCTTAATCCCCTCACCTCTTCACCTATTCCCCCACAAATCCTCTCAACTGGCAACCAGGAAAATGTTCTCTACATCCATAATTCGGTCTCTGTTCTTCTTCTTTGCTTAGTATGGTTTTTAGAGTCATTGTTGACAGGTATGTATTTATTGCCACTTTATTGTTCATAGTTTTGATCTTTGCTTAAATAAGTCCCTTTAACATTTCTTTTTAAGCATACTTTATTGATTATGCTATTACAATTGTCCCAAATTTTTCTCCCCTTTATTCCCCTCCTCCCTGTACCCACCCACCCTCCAGCATCCCTCCCCCTAACTTACTTCACGTCCATGGGTTGTACATATAAGTTCTTTGGCTTCTCCATTTCTTGTACTATTCTTAATCTCCCCCTGTCTATTTTATGCCTACCAATTATGCTTCTTATTCCCTGTACCTTCCCCCCATTCCCCCTCCCCCTCCCCACTGAAAACCCTCCATGTGATCTCCATTTCTGTGATTCTGCTCCTGTTCTACTTGTTTGCTTAGTTTTTGTTTTTTTAGGTTCAGTTGTTGATAGTTATGAGTTTGCTGTCATTTTACTGTTCACAGTTTTTAATCTTCTTCTATTTCTTAGATAAGTCCCTTTAACATTTCATATAATAAGGGCTTGGTGATGAGGAACTCCTTTAACTTGACCTTATCTTGAAACCACTTTATCTGCCATTCCATTCTAAATGAAAGCTTTGCTGGATAGAGTAATCTTGGATGTAGGTCCTTGCCTTTCATGACTTCAAATACTTTTTCCAGCCCCTTTTTGCCTTTAAGGGTGTTTGTTTGTTTGTTTGTTTGTTTGTTTTGAGAAATCAGCTGACAGTCTCATGGGAACTCCTTTGTAGGTAACTTTCTCCTTTCTTCTTACTGCTTTTAAGATTCTCTCCTTATCTTTAATCTTGGGTAACTTAATTATGATGTGCCTTGGTGTGTTCTTCTTTGGGTTCAACTTCTTTGGGACTCTGGGTTTTCTGGACTTCCTGGAAGTCTATTTCCTTTGCCAGATTGGGGAAGTTTTCCTTTATTATTTGTTCAAATAAGTTTTCAATTCCTCATTTTTCCTCTTCTCCTTCTGGCACCCCTATGATTCAGATGTTTGCAACGTTTAAAGTTGTCCCAGAGGTTCCTAAGCCTCTCCTCATTTTTTTTTTTTTTTGAATTCTTGTTTCTTCATTCTTTTCTGATTGGATGTTTATTTCTTCCTTTTGTTCCAAATTGTTTATTTAAGTCCCAGTTTCCTTTCCTTCACTGTTGGTTTCCTGTATATTTTCCTTTATTTCACTATGTATAGCTTTCATTTCTTTCTTCATTTTGCAACTAAGCTCAATCAATTCTGTGAGCATTCTGGTTATCAGTGTTTTGAACTCTGCATCAGATAGGCTGTCTAGCTCCTTCTCACTTAGCTCTTTTTCTGGAGTTCTGATTTGTCCTTTCATTTGGGCCGTATTTCTTTGTCTCATGGCTAAACAACCCTCTTTGCTGTGTTGTGGTGCTCTCTGTGGGGGAGGGGTCAGAGAGGGAACAATGTTCCTTGCTTGCTCCACTCTAGCCCCACTTTCCAATGAACTCTCCTGTGAGACTGTGAGTTTCTCCTGCCTTTGCAACCACCACAGTATTTTATAACTAGAGGTTTTGAATCTTTAGTTTTCCGGTCAACCATCCCTGCCTTGCCCATGTGGTCCACTGCCTTGCAGCGGGTCCTCTCCACCTGCCTGCCCATCTCTGCCCCTCCTACCATTCTGGATGGTTGTTTCTTTAAATCTTTGGTTGGCAGAGATCCATGCAGTATGATTTTCTGGCAGTTCTGGATGTTAATTGTTTTTAAATTGGTTGTTATCCTTCTTTGGGTTGTGCACGGAAGTAAAGTGTTTCTACCTATACCTGGATCTTGGCCAGAACTCTTCTTATCTTCAATATTGGGTAACTTAATTATGATGTGTCTTGGTGTGTTCCTCCTTGGATCCAACTTCTTTGGGACGCTCTCAGCTTCCTGGACTTTCATAACTGTTTCCTTCTACAGTTTGGGTAAGTTTTCCTTCATTATTTTTTCAAATAAGTTTTTAATTTCTTGCTCTTCCTCTTCTCCTTCTGGCACCCCTATGATTCAGATGTTAGCACTTTTGGAGATGTCTCAGAATCTTCTTATTCTCTCCTCACTTTTTGGAATTCTTGTTTGTTCACTCTGTTCTGGTTAACTCTTTATTTTTTTTTTTTCCTTCTGTTCAAAATCATTGATTTGAACCCTGGATTCCTTCCCTTCACTGTTTGTTCCCTGTGGATTTGTCTTTATTTCACTTAGTGTAGCTTTCATTTCTTCCCTTATTCTTTTGCCATACTCAACGAGTTCTCTGAGCATCTGTATCATCAGTGTTTTGAACTCTGCATTTGATAGGCTGGCTATCTCTATTTTGTTTAGTTCTTTTTCTGGTGTTTTGTTCTGTTCTTTCATTTGAGTCATATTTCTTTGTCTCTTCAATTTGGCAGCCTCCCTGTGTTTGTTTTTGTGTATTAGGTAGAGCTGCTTTTACTTCTTGTCTTGGTGCACTTGTTAAATTGTATGGGGCAGAACCTTAGATATTTGCCAGGGCAGGGCACCCCACTTCACTTTTTTGTGGCTCTGTATGTGGGAGAGGGATTGAAGAGGAAACAGTGCCGCTGTGTGGCTGTTGGAGGCTTGCTCCTCACTTGCCCCATTTCCAGTCACTTCAACCACTTCCCATATGTGACTGGCACCCTTCTAGCTGTTGCGCTTATGGTGGTTCCCAAAGTGAGTGGGTTTGCATTCGTTCTAGGACCATGTGGGCCCTTTAAATGGACTCTTCTGAGAGACCAGCAGTTTCCTCTACCACCTCAACCCCCACTGGTTTTAACAGCCAGAAGATACAAGACTTTATTTTCCAAGCACTAGAACCCTGGGCTGTGCAGTCTGGCCTGGGGCAGGGGTTACTCATACCCCAAGTGTCCCTCCCAATTTCTATGCAATACACATGAATATGGGACTGCCCATTCCACCAGCTGGCTGCTGCTGCTGCTGCCATCTCACCACAACCACCTCACTACAGCCACACCACATCCTCTCTGCCCAGCTCCCCAGCTCTGCCCCTCCAACCCATCTGGATGAATATGGCTTCTTTAAATCCTTGGTTGTTGGACTTCCACATAGTTCAATTTTCTGGCAGTTCTGGGTGTTTTTTGTTTTGAGGGTAGCTGTGGTCCTTCTTATGGTTGTGCAAGGATGTGAAGTGTATCTACCTACATCTCCATCTTGACCAGAAGTCACCATTAGTTTATGTTTTTGAACACATAATGTTCATACATTATCTTCATAGATGTCATTCTGTAACATCCATTACTGAAAGAGGTGGGGACAGAACCGTATAGGATAAATTTGGTATGTGTACATACAGATTAAGCTAGTACAAATTCAAGTTAGAATGTTTAAACTTGAGGGTATTAAATGTAATGCCCACGGTAACCACAAAGACAATATAGACTATGTACAAACAGAAATGAGTAGGTAATTAAAGTGTTTCTCTACAAAAAAAAAAAAAAGTCAGCTAAACACAAAAGAAGACAGTAATGCAGGAAATTAGAAATTAAAAAAAAACAAATGGCATAAAGAAAGCAAAAGGAGGGAGATATAAAAAGGAAAGGAGGGATAAAGAGAAGGAGATGTACAAGTGAAACATCCATCAGTTGCCTCTCACATGTCCCCTTCTGGGGATGCATCCTGCAACCCAATCCACTGAGCCACACCTGCCAGGGCTCAGTAATTACTTTAAATGTAAACTCTCCAATCAAAGACAGAAATTGACAGAATGGATTTTTAACAATGTGATCCAACTATATGCTGTCTATAAGAGAATCTCTTTAGATCCAAAGACATAAATAGGTTGAAAATGCAAGGATGATGAAAGCAGGATCTTGAAGAGATACCTGTACACCAATGTCACAGCAGCATAATTCACAGTGGTTAAAAGGTGAAAGCAGCTCAAGTGCCCATCAACAGATGAATGTATAAGCAAAAGGTGGTATATGTATACAATCCTTAAAAGGAAGGTCATTCTTACATACGCTACAACATTGATGATCTTTGAGAACATTATGCTAAGTGAAATTAGCCAGTTATAAAAAGACAAAACTTTCATGATTTCACTTATATGAGGTATCTAGAATATTGAAGTCCATAGAGACAGAAAGTAGAACAGTATCTGGGAAGAGTAGGGAGTTATTGTTTAAGGGATGCTGAGTTTCAGTTTTGCAAAATGAAAAGAGGTCTGAAGATGGAGAGTGGTGATAGTTACACAAGTGTGAATGCATTTCATGACACTGAACTGTACAAGTTAAAATGGGGGATGTTAAGATGGTAAGTTTTATGTTTTATGTACTTTATGTTGTTAAAAATAGTAGTTTTGGGAAAAAACTACTATTGATTAAACATGAATATTGGACCACACACCCTGTGCTAACCCCTTTCTATACATTGATGTCTCTAATGTATGATTTCCATGTCATACGCAGGTGAGGAAACTAAGTTACAATGAGCATAAGTAACTTTTTCAAGTTTTCTTGTTAGAAGCTGGCAGCACTATAACTTGAACCCAGGTCTTCTGAGTCCAGAGCTCACTGTAGCTTTTTTATGATGCTCCCTGGGCAACACATTCTCATAAGTATCGGACACTTCTACATAGGAGAAAACTCAACCAGAAAAGGTAACCAACTACCTTACATTTTTTGTTGTTGCAGTGTAGCATATATACAATAAGAGAGATTAATTTTAAGCCTACAGTAGAATGTTTTTATATATGTTTACATCTATGTAACCTTCACCAGATCAAAATATAGCAAAGTTCTAGCTCCCAAGAAAATTCTCTTGTACCCTTTCCCAGAAAATAGTCCCTCCATAGGAAAACACTGTCTAACTTCTATCATTATAGATAAGGTTTATTTTTTTAATTAAATGGTGGCAATATAGATAACATAAAATTTACATCAAATGTTACATAATATGTCACTTATGTGTATACATGTAATAATATGTGTGACACAATTTTTTAAAATTGTGGCATGGTATATGTAACAAAAATATGTAGTAAAATATATGTAACTATATATGTAACAAAATTTACCATCTTAAGCAGTTTTATTGGGACATAATTGACTAAAACATTGTATTACTTTAAGATGTACAATGTAATTATTTGATACGTGCATATATTGCAAAATGATTACCACAATAAGTTTAGTTAATATCATTCACCTCACAGGGTTGCATTTTTTTTCTTTTGGTGAGAACTTTTAAGATCTACTCTCTTAGCAACTTTCAAACACTCAATATAATATTGTCAACCATAGTATAAACATTACATCCCCAGAATTGATTTATCTTATAACTGGAAGTTTGTACTTTTGACCACCTTCATCCATTTCATTCAGCAACCACCCCCCAATCCTCCCAGCCCCTGGCAACCACCAATCTATTCTCTGTTTCTACAAGTTTGGCTTTTTTAGATTCCACAAATAAGTGAGATCATACAGTATTTGTTGACTTATTTCACTCAACATGATACCCTCAAGGTCCATCCATGTTATCATAAATGGCAGGATTTCCTTCTTTTTTGTGGCTGAATAATATGCCATTTTACACATGTATCACATTTTATTTATCCATTCACCCATTGGTGGATACTTAGGTTCCTTCCATACCTTGGCTATCGTAAATAATGCTGCAGTGAACATGGGGGTGCAGATATCTCTTCCAGATAATGATTTCATTTCCTTCATATATATTCCCAGAAGTGGGATTCCTGGATCATTAGGTAGTTCTTTTTTTAATTTATTTAAGAACCTCCATACTGTTTTCATAGTGGCTGAACCAACTTACATTCCCTTCAACAGTGCACGAGAGTTCCCTTTTCCCCACATCCTCATCAATGCTTTTTAGCTCTTGTGTTTTTGATGACAGCCATTCTAACAGGTGTGAAGTAACATCTCATTGTGGTTAAGTACCGTTCTGTTAAGTACACTCACATTATTGTGCAACCCATATCCAGAATTCTTTTCATCTTGCAAAACTGAAACTCTACCCATTAAACAACACCCCATTTTCCACTGCCCCCAGTCTTTGGCAACCACCTTTCTACTTGTTTCTATGAATTTGACTACTCTAGGTAATTCATGTGAATTAAATCATACAGGATTTATTTTTGTGTGTGATTGGTGGTCTTAGTGAGTTCAGGCTGCTGGAACAACTTACCACAGACTGGGTGACTTAAACAACAAACACTTGTTTTTCATGGTCTTGAGGCCAGAATTCTAAGATCAGGATGTCAATATGGTCAGGTTCTTGATAGATTTCTCTTTCTGGTCACATCCTTACATGGCCTTACTTTGGAAAGAGAGACAGAGAAGACCTGGTGTCTCTTTGGTGTTTTTATTTTTAAATAAGGGCATCAATCTCATCGTAGATGTGCCACCCTCATGACCTCATCTGAACCTAATTATTTCCTAAAGGTCCAGCCTTCATAATATCCTCATCAACACACTGGGGAAGGGGGCTTCAACAGATGAATGGGGGAGGGGCTTATTTCACTTCAGATAATGCTATCAAGTTTTACTCATGTTGCAGCATGGGTATTTCCTTCCTTTTTTTTTGAAACTAAGATCCTAGATTGGTCTTGCCTATTCTTGAAGTTCATCTAAATGTGAATCATACAGTTTCTGAATTTTTTTACTCTGCATGTCTGTAATATTTGTCCATGTTCTTTTGTGCATGTTAGTGTTCATTCTTATTTTTGTTGCTCTGCATGAATATGCCACCATTTGGTTATCCAGCCAAAGTCAATGACCATTTGAGTTATATCCAATTTGGGACTACTTTAGAAAACTCCACTATAAACATTCTCATATATGTCTCTTGTGAACAGATGGATTCATTTCTCTTGGATAAATACCCACAAGTGAAATTTCTACAACCAGCTAGCTATTTTAAGTCCTTTAGCCTAACTCCAAGCAGCCAGGGCTGGTTGTCACCCTGATGCCTTGTGGTCATGTATCTGCTCCTCTCTCTTTGCTGAGGCCTCCTTCAGGGAGTAGGCTGTGTGTCCAGCTTCTCCTTCACTCCTCCCAGTGCCTCCAATACCTAGGTGGGTTCTAAAGCACAGCAAAAAGAGGAAGTCATTGTGGTAAAATGCTGCCTAATAATGAACACAGCACAATTAAACCCAATGTTCAGGTCAGGGAAAGTTTTTTTTATTATTATTTACTGAATTCTAGAAAAGGAAACTGAAAAAATGAAGTGGTGAGGGCACAAATAGAAAAGTCAAGCATAAAGGTTCCTATTATGGTCCCCCGATCCTCCCAGCAATAACAGGAAAGTGAGTGTGGTTCAGGCCCTAGGGCAGACTTGCCACTGTGGGGTTCCAGGCCCACTACCCCCTCACTGGAGGGGCTATCGTGGCCCACTAATTCTCTGTTAGCAAGTGTCAGAGAGGTGTTGAAAACCCACTAGCACCCATCTGAGACTTTCTCCTAGATGTTTTCAGAGTAATTGAAAGCAAGTTCAATGAGAAATGGCTCTCCTTGTGAGATTCAGTGAGGTTTCATGCCATGCTAAAGCCAACACCAGAAGTCACTTCAGGGCCCCTGTTCTGGGCATCAGGATGCTAAGGGATAATTGAATAGGGAATATTTTCTCTTTCTCTTTATCCCCATGATGCCACATGGAAGGAGAAACTGGGAATGCTTTTGGTATGGAAAGCCTGAATTGGATGGGATGGGCCGCTCTAACTTAAGCCTTTTTCACTTGACATTCCTCAGTATGGCCAGGATGAGGGTGAGTAGAGTGAGGCACTCAACTTGAGCCTCCAAATTAAAGGGCAACAAGAAATCAGTAAACAAGATAAATACTAGTTTAATGTAATATATTTAAAAATCAAAACTAACAAAAATTATAATGAAAAAATCAACTTCTTATACAAAGGTAGGATCTGATGGCCAGGATTAGGGTAAGTGAGACTAAGCCACGTAAGTAGAGGATTGATCCACAAAGAAGTAGCTAGGATTAAATGAGCTAATGCATGTAATGTGCTTGGGACAAGCCATTGATAGGGAACCCTCATATATTGTTGGTAGGAAAGTGAATTGGTGCAGCCAGTATGGAAAACAGTAAGGAGTTTCCTCAAAAAGTGAAAGATAGCCCTGGCTGGATGGCTCAGTTAGTTGGAACACTATCCCATATACCAAAAAGTTGTGGGTTCAATACCACGTCAGGGCACTTACTTAGACTGTGGGTTTAATCCTGGTTAGGGTGCTTCCTGTATGCACCCTAACATACAGGAAGCAACCAATCGATGTTTCTCTCTCACACTGATGCTTCCCTCTCCCTCTCTTCCTCTTTCTCTTTCTCTCTCTCTCTCTCTCCCCCTCCCTGTCTCTCTAAAATAAAAAAAAAAAAATCATGGCCTCAGATTAAGATTTTTAAAAAAGAGAAAGATAGAACATACCATCCAACAATCCCACTTCTGGATATTTATCTGAAGAAATACAACACACTAATTTGAAAAGACATGTGTACCCCTATGTTTTTTGCAGCATTATTTATAATAGCCATGATATGGAAGTAACCTAAGTGTCCATTAACAGAAATAGATAAGAAATTTTTGGCTCATATCTACAATGAAATATTACTCAGCCATAAAAAAGAATGAAATCTTATATTTGTGACAACAAATGAACCTAGAGGGTATTATGCTAAGTGAAATACAATATATCAGATAGAAAAAGACAAATACTACATGATTTCACTTATATGTGGAATCTAAAGAACAAAGAATAAACAAACAAACAAAATAGAAACAAAGTCACAGATACAGAAAACAATATGATAGTTGCCAGAGTGGGTAGGGTTTGAAGGATTGGGTGAAAAGGTGAAGGTATTAAGAAGTACAAATCGGTAGTTACAAAATATTATGGAGAACCTTTTGGCTCTCTGAGCAGCACCGTGTTTGTGGGCAAGAACAAGCACCTTATGAAAGGAGGCAAAAAGGGCACCAAAAAGAAAGTAGTTGACTGATTTTGTAGGAAAGATTGGTGTGATGTGAAAGTATCAGTTATGTCCAATGTAAGAAATGTTGGGAAACACTAGTCACAAGAACTCAAAGAACCAAAATTGCACCTGAAGGCCTCAAGGGTTGTGTTTTTGAAGCCTCACTGATATTCAGAATGAGGAAGATGCATTTAGAAAATGCAAGCTGGGTGGATTCAAGATGGTGGAGGAATGAATGGAAGTTACACTAATATCCTCCCAGGACCAATATGGAATTACAGCTAAATTATAGAAAAATCACTTAGAACAAACAACTGAGCAATAGATAGAGAGAAGCCTTATAACCTTGGACAGAAGAATTAGCTTAGGCACTACGTGACTGGTAGAGAGTGTGGTGGAGACACAAGAGGGCTGGCTGGGCACCCACAGGCAGCAGCTATAATGCCAGAGGGGTATTTAAGCTGCCACTTGAATCCCCTTGAGGAAAGTGGGGTCTACACACTAAGGTGGGATCCCCGGCCCAGAGCACCAGAGCCCAGAAAGTACACAGATAACATCTAGCTGCAAAAAGAAAAGTGGCAGCATTGCTCTCTGACAAGGACAGATGGCTAGGGACCCAAAGAGCCATTTAAAGGGCCAACGCATAAATTTTCATTCGCAGCCACTTACCCAGGGCTCTGGCAAAGGTGGGGGGTGGGCAGAGTGGGCTAGAGTTGCCTGAGGTGAAACTGGGGACCCAGGGTTTGGAGAGAGAACAGAAAGAAATAGCCGCAGGGATCCCAGTGCTGAGTCATCCCCCATACAGCAGCAGCCATCCTGCTCAGGCAGAACACTCCCCTCTGAGCAGCAGCAGCCTGAAGGGAAAATAATAGTTCCAATCCCAGGAGGAATTCTGCCCCACACTGTGGTGCTTAAGCTTGGCTACTCAGTGCAGAGTGACTAGATTAACAACTGAAGGAGACAGCCAGAGACAGTAGATCCCTGGTAATCTCAAACAGGCTACCTAAGGTGAGATGGTTCACCATCTGGCATCACCAGAGACAGATACAGAAAGAAAAAACAGTGGTAAATTATAGATGCTACAGAAACGAAATCCACCATGGTCTTCTCCGTGATTTACAATATTATCTTTCCTGCAGAGTTTTTGTAACATTTCTCATCCTTCAAATTTCTGCGTATTAAGTCACTAGATTTTATGCTATAGTTTACTTCAATTCACATATTTTACCCTTCCTTTCTCTTACCCCTTTTTACCTTCTTCTTTCCTCTTATTATCTTCATTTTAAATTTTGTTTTCTCTCCTATTACAGATTGTTTCCATTCCTCACTCTTACTATTTCTCCCCATTCAGCCTCTCAAAACCAATTTTTTTGTCAATGGTATCTCATATTCCTTTTTCTGCTCTTAAAATACCCATGTTCTTTCTCTACCTTTAGCAATCTTTGCTTGTTGGTTGTAGATAAGGTAGTTGTTGTTCCATTTTATCAATTATATCTCTAGATCTTTACTAATTTTATATTTCAAATCTCAAATTTTACCATTCTCCTCTCCTACTCTTTTTTCAACACAAGTTTTAATTTTGCCCTGTCTTAGCCAGTTGCTGGGTTTTTTTTTCATCCTGCCCTTTTTCTTCTTTTCTTCTTTGTTCTTTCTCTTTTCTTTCCTTGTTCTTTTTCTTTTAGTCTCAAATTTTAATTTTTCCATCTTAACCAGATTTTTGTTCCTCATGCTTGGTATTCCCTCTTCCTTTATCATTTCAAAATCACTTCCCATTCCTCTAGACATCTCTTAAGCTTTTCTTTCTTTTGTCCCTCTTATTCCCATCCCACCTACATTAATTTTAGCTCATTTATTATTGATAGTGCTGTGGTAGATCTTTCTCTCCAATTTGTCTCCTATTTTTTATTAATTTACTTGTTTTCCTTTTTCTTTTTCTCTTTCACTTTATTTTATTTTTTGTTTAACCTAATACTATATGCTTACATTCTCTTACTCCACTACATATTCTTTGTTTCCTTTTCTATTCGTGATGTAAATTTTACTTTCTCTCTTCACACTGCTCCAATTTCATACTCCTATTAGTGCCCCTCCCTCTACCCTCTCAAAATTATTTTTCTTTCAGTAGGTCATCTCATACTTCTCTCCTTTCTTATAATAGTCTTAATCTCTTTACACCCTTATTAATACTGGTTCATTACTGTTGATAGTAGAATTGAAGGTGGGAGTTATTTTTGTGGGTGTGGCTTTGTATTCTGGGCTGTGTGGTTTCATTCTGGAGCACATGCACAACAGCACAAAAGGTGATCAGCGGAGTAACCCACACTCAACCAGTTGGAGGAAAGGACCCACCAAAGAATGACCCACCAACAATCAAAACCCAATTACATGCAGAGAGCCACATAAACAGCATAAAGGGCATCCCAAGAGCACCAATTTCAGGAGATCAAGGAGGCTGCACCACTGAATCTCGCAGGAATCCTACTATAGAAGTTCATAACCAAAAAGACATGGAGTCAAAACAGATGAATTTAAGAAGCAGAAGCAAACAAGAAGAATCTCCCCCAAAAATGGGAAGACAAAGAAACCACCCCTAATTGAAAGGAAAGGAAGAATCCATAGAAAGAGTGCTAAATGAAATAAAGGCAAGTAAACTCTCAGATGCTGAGTTGAAAACAGTGGTTATAAAGAAGCTGAATGATCTCAGTGAGAATTACAAAAAAAAAGCTACAGGGAAGCTACAAGGAACTTATGCAAAATACATCAGCATGTAAATGGACATAGAAACTATTGACAAAAGCCCAAAGGAAATGAACAATACAATTTCTGAATTGAAGAATACAGTAAAGAAATTTCCTCTTTTTGAGTCTTAAGTTAAGGGACCTGCAGGACAACATGAAACATAATAACATCCATATTATAGGGATACCAGAAGGGGAAGAAGAGGAGCAATGTTTGAAAAAGTAATGATAGAAACTTCCCTAATTTGATGAGAGAAAAAGTCACACAAATCCAGGAAGCACAGAAGATCCCAATCAAGAGAAACCCAGGGAGGCCTACTCCAAGACACATCATGATTAAAATGGCAAAATTCAAAGACAAAGAAAGAATCTTAAAGACAGCAAGGGAGAAACAGAAAGTAACATACAAGGGAGCCCCAGGAGGCTAGCAGCTGACTTCTCAATAGAAATGCTACAAGCCAGGGGGAATGGCAAGAAATATTCCAAGTAATGAAAAGCAAAGGCCTGCAACCAAGGCTACTCTGCCTAGGAAAGCATCATTTAAAATGGAAGGTGACTAAAAAAAGGGGAGGGGGGACTTCTGGCCAAGATGGAGGCATAGGTGGTCATACTGCACCTCCTCACACAACCAAAATTAGGACAATGAGGATTTAGAAACAAGAAAACAACCAGAACTGAGAAAATTGAACTGTATGGAGGTCCGACAACCATTCATCCAGACCAGAAAGGGGGCAGAGTCACGGCAGGAGGAAGCAGAGGTTGGCAGACCCAGGCATACAGGCAGCTGCTGGCGGACCCAGGCCGATAGGCGGTGGCTAGCAGGCCCGAGGCACAAGGTGGCTGGCTGACCAGGCGGTCCCACATTCATGCACAGATAATCTAGGTGAAAACGAAGAACAAGAAAGAACTCACAAGCCAAGGCCCCAGCACTGAGAAATAAAACCTAAAACCACCCAAGACCCTGCCCCCTCATATAGTATCACAACCCAGCAACTGGGCTGCCCCACCCTGGGGAATACCTAAGGCTCTGCCCCTCACTACGTAACAGCTATGACCAGACCAAAACAAAAACAAAAATGACTCAAACTAGAGAACAGATCAAAGCCCCAGAGACAATTCATCTGAGCAACCAAGAGATAGCCAACCTATCAGATGCAGAGTTCAAAACACTGGTGATCTGGATGCTCACAGAATTGGTTGATTTTGGTCGCAAATTAGATGAACAAATGAAGGCTACAATAAGTGAAATGAAGGAAAATGCAAAGGGAACCAATAGTGATGGGAGGAAAACTGGGACTCAGATCAATGGAGTGGACCAGAAGGAAGAAACAAACATCCAATCAGAAAAGAATGAAGAAACAAGAATTCAAAAAAATGAGGAGAGGCTTAGGAACCTCCAGGATATCTTTAAACATCCCAACATCTGAATTATAGGGGTACCAGAAGGGGAAGAGGAAGAGCAACAAGTGGAAAACTTATTTGAACAAATAATAAAGGAGAACTTCCCCAATCTGACAAAGGAAATAGACTTCCAGGAAGTCCAGGAAGCTCAGAGAGTCCCAAAGAAGTTGGACCCAAGGAGGAACACACCCAGGCACATCATAATTCCATTAGCCAAGATTAAAATGAAGGAGAGAATTCTAGAAGCAGCAAGGGATAAGGGCACAGTCACCTACAAAGGAGTTCCCATCAGACTGTCAGCTGATTTCTCAAAAGAGACCTTACAGGCAAGAAGGGGCTGGAAAGAAGTATTCCAAGTCATGAAAGCCAAAGACCTACATCCAAGATTGCTCTATGCAGCAAAGTTTTCATTTAGAATGGAAGGGCAGATAAAGTGCTTCTCAGATAAGGTCAAGTTAAAGGAGTTCATCATCACCAAGCCTTTATTATATGAAATGTTAAAGGACTCATCTAAGAAAAAGAAGATAAAAAATATGACAGTGAAAACACTGCAAACTCACAGATATTAACAACCACACCTAAAACAAAAGCAAACTAAGCAAACAATACACACAGTAACAGAAACACAGTAATAGAGATCACATGGAGGGCTAGCAATAGGGGAGTGGGAGGAGGAGGGAGAGGGAAAAGGTACAGAGAATAAGTAGCATAGACAGTAGGTAGAAAATAGACAGGGGGGGCAAGAATAATATGGGAAATGTAGAAGCTAAAGAACTTATGACCCATGGACATGAACTAAAGGGGGGAACGTGGGTGGGAGGGGGTGTGCAGGATGGAGGGGAATGATGGGGGAGAAATGGGGCAACTGTAATAGCATAATCAATAAAATATATTTTAAAAAAGGAAGGTGAAATAAGGAGTTTCCCAGACAAAAGAAGGCTAAAAGAATAAAAGAGTCCACCAAACCAGCATTGCAAGAAATGCTAAAGAGACTGCTTTAAGAAGACTGCTTTAGGGGAAGGGAGGGAGAGAGGGAAAGAAATATCAATGTGTGGTTGCCTCCCACGTGACCCCCACTGGGGACCTGGCCTGCAACCCAGGCATGTGCCCTGACTGGGAATTGAACTGGTGACCCTCTGGTTCACAGCCCATGTTCAATCCACTGAGCTACACCAGCCAGGGCTAAATCTTTATAAAAAAGAAAACATGACTCCACATATGCTGTCTACAAGAGACTGACCTCAGAACAAAAGACCTGTATAGACTGAAAGTGAAGGGTTGGGAAAAATATTCCAAGCAAACAGACAGGGGGAAAAAAGCTGAGGTAGCAATACTTATATCCAAAAAAAAAAAAAAAAAAGACTTCAAAACAAAGGCCATAAACAGAAATACAGAAGGACACTTCATAATACTCAATGGGAGAATCTGTCAAGAAGACATAAACATTGTAAACATATATGGGCCCAATATAGGAGCACCCAAATATATAAGGAAAATCTTAGAGGACTTCAAGAAATATATAGACAGTGACATACTTATAGTAAGGGATTTTAGCACCCCACTGTCAACAATGGATAGATCTTCCAAATAAAATATCCACAAGGATATTGTGTCACTGAACAACATTCTAGATAAAATGGACTTAACAACATATATAGAACCTTTCATCCCAAGGAAGCAAAATACGCATTCTTTTCAAATGCACAGGGAACACTTTTCAAAGATAGACCACATGATAGGACACAAAACAAGGCTCAACAAATTCAAGAAAATTGAAATCATACCAAGCATTTTCTCCAACCACAAGGGACTGAAACTAGAAACCAACCCCAAGGGGAAAAACCCAAAACACTCAAAACCATGGAGATTGAATAGCATGCTATTAAACAATGAGTGGGTCAAGAATGAAATTAAGGAAGAAATCAAAAAGTTTCTGGAAGCAAATGAAAATAAACTCACAACAATCCAAAACTTATGGAACACAGCAAAGGCAGTCCTGAGAGGGAAGTTCATAGTGATACAGGCCTACCTAAAAAAGGTAGAAACATTTCAAGTAACCCACCTAACACTACACCTACAAGAACTCGAGGAACAACAACAAAGACAGCCCAGAGCAAGTAGAAGGAAGGAAATAACCAAGATCAGAGCAGAATTAAATGACATAGAGACTAAAAGAATAATTCAAAGTATCAATAAATACAGGAGGTCATCTTTGAAAAGATAAATGAAATTGACAAACCTTTAACCAGACTCATCAAGAAAATAAGAGAGAGGACCCAAATAAATAAAATTTGAAATGAAAGAGGAGAAATTACAACTGATACCAAAGAAACACAAAGGATTGTAAGAAATTACTATGAAGAACATTATGTCAAGAAATTTGAAAACCTGGGTGAAGTGGAAAAATTTCTAGAAACATATAATCTTCCAAAACTGGATGAAGAAGAAACAGAAAGCCTGAGTAGATCTACAACAGGTGGTGAAATTGAAGTAATAATCAAAAAACTCCCATCACAGAAAAGCCTGGGACCAGACAATTTCACAGGAGAATTTTACAAAAATTTAAGGAAGAGCTAAACCCTATCCTTCTCAGACTTTTACAAAAAGCCAAGAAGATGGAAGACTTCCAAACTCTTTTTATGAAGCCAGCCTCATCCTAATCCCAAAACCAGATAAAGACACAACAAAGAAAGAAAACAACAGGCCAATATCACTGATGAACATAGACACTAAAATCCTCAACAAAATATTGGCAAGCTGCATCCAGCAATACATTAAACAGACCATACACCCTGATCAAGTGGGATTCATCCCAGGGATGCAAGAATGATAAAATGTTTGCAAATCAATAAGCATAATACATCACATAAACAAAAGGAAAGACAAAATTCACATGATCATAGCAACAGATGTGGGAAAAGCATTTGATAAGGTACAGTATCCATTTATGATAAAAATACTCAGCACAGTGGGAGTAGAGGGAGCATACCTCAACCTAATAAAGGCCATATATGAGAGACATAGAGCCAACATCATACTCAATGGGCAAAAACTAAAACCTGTCCCACCAAGATCAGGAACAAAACAAGGGTGTCTGCTTTCACAACCTCTATTCAGCATAGTATTGGAAGTTCTAGCCACAGTGATCAGACAAGAAAAAGAAATAAAAGGCATCCAAATTGGAAAGAAGGAAGCAAAACTGTCATTGTTTTCAGATGACATGATAGTGTACGTAGAAAATCCTATAGACTCCACCAAAAAACTACTCAACCTAATAAGTGAATTTGTCAAAACAGCAGGATACAAAGTCAATATTCAGAAAGGCATTTTTATATACCAACAATGAAATATCAGAAACAGAAATCGGGGCGGGGGGCAGGGAATCCCATTTGCTATAGCAACAAGAAAAATAAAGTACCTAGGAATAAACTTAACCAAGGAAGTAAAAGACCTGTATTGAGAAAACTACACAACACTGAAGAAAGAAATTAAAGAAGACACAAACAAATGGAAGCATGTACCATGTTCATGGATTGGAAGAATTAACATCATCAAATGTCCACACTAGGAGCGGGAAGATGGCAGCATGATAAGAGGACGCACATCTCTTTGCCTCCCACACATAGGTCTTAAACCGGGACATTTTTCAAAGCAGCACAGCAAACAGACACCAGAAACACAGCATATTTGAAAACAGATTATCGAAAATTGCAGTGGACGTTGAAAAACCGGACGTGAGACAAAAACAAAACAACAACAACAAAAAACAAAACAAAACCCTGGAACTGTGGAAAGACCAGAGTTGGCCCCAAAGAAGGGGCATTTCAACAGCTGAGACACTGGAAGCAGTGAACACCAGGATACCTGAAGGAGATAACACCATTGAATTTCACAGGCATTCTAACACAGAGTCCACACCATAAACCCAGGGAACCAGAACA
>PVKU01010247.1:0-53898 GCA_004027475.1 Anoura caudifer
GCATAGATGGTAGGTAGAAAATAGACAGGGGGAGGGCAAGAGTAGTGTGGGAAATGTAGAAGCTAAAGAACTTATGACACATGGGCATGAACTAAAGGGGGGAATGTGGGTGGGAGGGGTGTGCAGGGTGGAGGGTAATGAAGGGGGGAAAAGGGGACAACTGTAATAGCATAATCAATAAAATATAATTAAAAAAAAAACTTAAAAAAAAAAAAAAAAAAGGATAAAATGAGTGACTGTATATAAGGCACTTAGAAAAGTGCCAGGCACATTGTAAACACCACATTAGTGTAGTGTTATTATTGCTGTTGTTGTCGAAGTCCACAAGCCTCCTTTTTCTTTTTTCCTTGTGGGTAGAATGGGTGTGGGAGGTAAACATTGTGGTCCAGGTACCACCTAAGTTACTGCTGATTAAAAATCAAAAGAATTCAATGCCTGGTTTAATGAAGTTCTCAATCTACTGGGGGAGGTGAAGGGCAAAAGTATCAACAAATGTGCCATCCAAGCTCACTCAGTGCCTTCCCCAGTCTGAGCGTGGCAGGGTACTCAAGACATGGGGGGAGATTTATTTGAGAGATCTTTACTATTAATACCAGTCATCAACTCCATGAAGATACGGGAAATCTACCCTTCTCTTTCAGTGGCCAGTTGTGTTTCAGTCATTTTAAAATAATTTATGTTCTTCCAGGTCTCCCTGCTCTGGTATTGTACACAAAAATCACTACCCCAAGCCAGCCCCTTCTGGTCATATCTCTTGCACAATTCGCCACATAAGTGTGGCACATCAAAGCACAGCAAAACTTATCCCTTAAGCTGCTGCATTACAGGCACAAGCACCCTGACTCACCACGTACCCATGTCCTGCCCTTCATTCCCCCAGAGTTAACAGAGCAATCCAGCACGTGTATGTTCCACACACTACATTCTTAATCTTCTTTTTATCCCTTCTTCTCCATTCCTGTGATCCTTAAGAACAAAGAATGGAAAAGCAGCTCACACACACAGTCATGATGTACGATTGTGCTAATTGTGCACCATTTTGTGAACAAGGATGCACAACATGAACAACCTCTGTAGTTGGCATGAACAGCTCTGCCAACACACATTCTAACAGAATGTGCACAAGGCATATTGAGGAAACAGCAGACAGAATGAATGTTCAACTGTCTTTGAGAAGGTCAGAGAAGGCTGTGCAGAACAAGTGGTCATTGACCTGGACTTTGAGACAGGAGTAGGGGTTCTCCATCCTTCCAAAAGTCTGCGGAGGGTGTTATAGTGAGAAGCAACAGTAAGTGAAAAGGCACAGATGCATAAAACAGTGCAACATCCTGACTAGATTAGCGGGGACTGGGGAGGAGAGGGAATAATGGGAGGAACAGCTGGAGGTGAAGCTGAAGATACAATCACATGAGGACTTGCATGCTATGCCAAAGCCTTGAGAGTATAGGAAGCCTATGTGTGTAAGGGGGTGTGGTCTTAGAACTAAGGGAATGGGTTACACATGATCAGATGTGCGCTTTAGAAAGATCGCTATAGCTGTATAGACACCAGACTAAAGTGTTAGCCTGGTGTTAGCCTGTACATACCAGGCTAACCTGGGTGACCACTTGGAGCCTTGTCACCATGGTCCAAAGACTAAAGGTGAGTATCAACACTGATTAATGCAGAGATTCCAGAAGCATTTAAGAAATATGTTAGATGAGACATATTGACCAATTGGGATCAAGAGGAAGTTGAAGAAGACCAAGATAACTATCAGAGCCGTTGCTTTGTTAACTGAGTGAAGAATAGTATTTTTGACCAGTGCTAAAGGAATAGGGAAAGAGCAGGCTTGAAAGGATTGAAATACGTTCCAGTAGAAGAGCCCTTGAGACACACAGGTAAGTGTATCATGTCACCAGTTGGTAATTTGGGTCTGAAGTTCAAGAGAAAGATTTGAGTTTCACTCAAAGTCATGACAGAAGATGTCAGCACATAAAAGTGAGACATAGAGATTCTAGTGTGGGGTATGATTTGGGGGACTTTGTAAAGAAAAAAAGATAAAATGCAAGGTTGAGAAGAGTATTTTTTCTAATGGTACTTCAAAAGTAGCATTAATGAATGCAAGAAAGGAATAAGACAAAAGGGAGCAACTGAAACCTGAGGAGGACAGAATGACTGGAACCAGCTAGAAAAGGGCATTGATTAAGAGCACAGTTGCGGGGGCGGGGGGAGGGGGGTGTCATCTAAAACAGAGACCTTTCGGAGACCCCATGCTCATTAAGGTACAGGTCAGAAAATGAGGGCTCTCACATCTAAGAACTCTACATTCTCTGGGAAATAGGAAAGTGTCCTTCACTAATTGTCCTCCTTTCAATAACTATTTTCTGAGCACCTACCAAGTACCTTGGCACCACCATAGGCATTGTCCCTGTCTTCTTGGAGCTTTAAATCTGGTGGGGTGGCAGGTAGTAATCAAAAAATCATGCAAATAAACATAAAGTTGCAACTGTGATAGATGCTATGAAGGATTACGTGGTACAGTAAGAGTTTACAATGAAAGGAACTGACCTAATAAGGTATCGCTGATGCCTTCCTTGCTGAGGTAACACAAGTAGGACATGTCACTCAATGAAGAGATGTGACTGCAATCTACAAGTTGGAGTCAAGTGGAGAAGAGATGGGAGGAGGTTCAGCATGAGCAAAAGCCTGCGCTGGGACAAAAGGAGAGTCGGCGTGGATGGAGCAGAGAGAGCGAGGTGAAGCGTGGTGAAGGATGAAGCTGGAGACACAAATAGGACAGACCAGGCAGGACCATTCAGGGCACGGCAGCAAGGCTCATTTTAATCCATGAGGTACTAGGAAGCTATTGAAGAACTTCCAGGGGTGGGGGGGGGGGAGGTCACATGATCACATTTGTATTTCACAGTCAATTTTAGCTGCAGCCCAGAGCAGGGGTTAGAGGAGTCAGGAGAGGACAAGACAGACCTGTTTCTGTAATCCTGGGAAGAAATGACCGTTGGTCAGAAAAGGCGGTGGCAGTAAAAATCAAAAGGGAAGGTGGTTTAAAAAGATATTTATGAAGTAAAATTCAATATGATAAGGTGAAAAGAGTATTGAGGTCGGCTCCTAGATTTCCAGTCAGCACGCACTTGGGTGGATTGCTACAGTGAAGTGTGCTGCAAGTGAGCTGTGTTTAGGGGAGGATCATGAGTTTTCTTCTGAATATGTTGATTTTAATGTGCCTTTGAGACATTCGAGAGTAACATCAAGTAGACTGCTGGACGTGAGCCCGGGGCCTCAAAGGAAAAGTCTGAACGTAGATACAAAGGGGAGCATCACTAGAGGGAGATCATTTATGAAAAGAATATAGAGGAAAAGACAGGGCCCAAGACAGGCCTTTGAGGAGCTCGAACACTCCGTGGACAGATAGAAGATGGTGAGACTGTGAAGAGGAACAAGAAATGACCAGAAATCCAGAAATATAAGAAAAGAAATTAGGGTAGTGTCATGGCACAGAAAATAAGAGGTGAGAAAGTTCTAGAAACAGTAAATACCCAAGAATGTTGCTGAGAAGAAAGGTAAGAGTAGATATGTTTGTTAAGTTGACATGAAGCAAAAACTGTTTCCATGGGTAGTAAAGCCAGAAATCACACCACAGCAGGTTGAGGGAGAAGTGGGAGAAAGAAATGGAGAGACTGAATGTGGTCAATGCCCCCAAGAAATTTCTCCTGAGTCACTGACTGAGAATAAAAGGAATAAAAACTGAGAAGGTGACTTGGGGAGAGAGGGAACAGTTTAGACAAGCAGCTGAGAGTTATTAAAGAGAGAACTGACCTAGAACAAGTGAAAAAATATAATGAACGGGGAAGACAGACTTCCATTAATTTGTAGTGGCACCAGTTTGCCTGGGTGGGCAATCCTTTCTAGTTTCAAAATCTGAATTTAGTTAGGAAATACCAAATTGTGGTTAAAAAAGAAAAGAGGAAAAAACCAACAACGAGGAGACAATGAGTTGAAAGGCTTGAGAGAGTGAAGTTCAAATTGGCCATAGGACCCAGGCTCCATATGGAAGGAATTGCGGTTCCCACGAGCCTGACCATTTAGCGGAAAATGAATGAGTCAAGGGATCAGGGACCTCAGCAACAACAAAAGACACATTTAGGGGAAGTGCAGAGTTGAGGAAGCTGAAATGGTAGATGAAGCAGATGCCGCTGAAGGCCCCATCCCTCTGCAGCCATCCTTTCTTCTATGCCCCTGCTCTGGCCAGACTGTTACTTACTTTTGTCTTGATGCCTTTTCAGGCCACAAATACTGAGCAGTTATGTCCCCTAGAAGCAACCATCAGCTGATGACTAGTGGAAATAAGTGAAAAACTACCCAGCTTCCCAGGGTGATCACCCTGAGGGATGTTTCACTTCCTTCTCTGCCTTGTCTCAGCAACCCCTCCCCTGGCCCTGCACACACTCCCCTGCTGAGATTAGCTCCCAATATACTATCTGTACGGGAATCTCTCTTCAGGGTCTGCTGCTTATGAGGGCTCAAAAATGGTAGGCAATTGCTGTTGAAGTTTTCAGAGGTGATGCTGTTTGAGGATAAAAAGGGTGCAGGATGTGCTGGTGAGAGAGGTCTGCTCTCATGCAGTGGGGGTGAATGCTATTGGTTCTGAGATCACGGAGTCTTAGAGGCCACCATACTGGGAGTTAGGTACTGTAAACAGATGCCAAGTTGACCCTACATATTTTAGATGGTGCCTTAGAGGAGATCATGAACAAAATACCAAAGTTTTCTGTAACATGGGAGAGAGATCAGAAGGCCAGTAGATGACAGTGATCACCAGGGGTGTAGGGGGGATTAGGTGGAAGGCATGACCCCAAACAAAGAGGGTTTTTAACCAAGGGAAATGGAGTAATGCCTAAGTCCGGGAGAGGAGATGGAGAACAATGCTGACTCCCTCTCCCAGATTAAGCATACGTAAACTGTAAGAGAAAGAGCATCCCTCACTGCAGAGTGTAATGGAAGAAAAAGTGTCCTGTTGGGAGGACAACAGATTCCTCTGCCATGGGTTGAAGATACAGAGAAAGTCTTTCTTTATAGGACTTTCCAGGAGGGTTAGGATGGAGGTCACCAGGGAGGGAATAAACCAAAGAGGATGAAATACAGAAGGCATGCTGTTAAGGGGCGGGACAGAGGTTGCACATTTTGATCAGTGCCTTGGAGGAAACCCACCAGCCTCCTTCTGATTGGATCCCATGAACCTGAGACCCACAGTCACACACCCGTGTGGTGGAATTGGAGAAACTGAGCCAGGAATTTGGACTCTGGAAACCACTGGCCATTATTCAGTGCTACCCCTGAGGGTTAGGCCCTCAAGGACTCCCTCAAAAACATGGGCAAGAGTTTGTACGTATATCGTGCAATACTTAAATTTTTAAAGAAATGGTGTGCAAAATGTGATTGTGTGGAAATACACAAAATACTAAAATATCAATAATAACTATGGCTGTACTCTGGCACTGTTGTCTTTTTTTTTTTTTTTTTAATCCAGGCTTCTGTTTTTATCACCAGTCTCTATCAAAGTAAACAAGAATTAGCATCCAGAAGACTGGCCTTAAAAGAATTATGATCTGCTCAGGGTTCATTCCAAGAAGGGAATCTGTTATATAGCAACTTCTGAATGGGGTTCAGAGTGTGTTCTCTGATGCACTGCAGATGTTAGAGCCGAACAGCTAATCTAATAATCTCCTCCCTGGCAGGAAGCTGGACCCCTGGAAAGCTGGGCGGAGTCACGTGGCTCAGAGTGCCCTCAGGAATGGAGGCTCTCCTCCAGCTGCTGGCAGTGCTGCAGCCCCAACCCTCAGTGTGCTGCCCCCTGTGGCAACTGCCGTGGCTCAAAGGACTTTGTCCACCCAAGGTCACATCCCCATCCCCGGATGCTGCATCCAGCGATTGATCTGATGGGAGCGAATGGTGTACACAAAGGCCAAACCCCCTTGCCCCAAGGTGGGTCAACTCTGAAGTGCCATCTCAGTTTCAGAGCTCCCAATGGGGTCAGCTGAAGCCTTGTCAGGCCTGTGTCCCAGCTAGAATTCATTCCCTTAATCTTGCTTCCTTCCTCTCTTTCTCATAGGTGTCAGTCTCAAAAACACTCTAATAAACATCTTTCGTTTAATCTCCATCACAGAGTTCTGAGGAGTCACAAATGGTGTGGCTCCTGAAAAAGCAAAACTTCAGGAAATCACATCTGACAGTGTGACACTGGTTTATAAAGAGTATAGTGCCATTTGCCAGCTATTGAATGGAGGTGAGGAAAGAGCTGATGCTAAGTCATATGAACTCAGAATGGAACCGTCACCTTATACTTATTTTCTCAGGAGAAGTTTCTAAAGGTCTTTGACTATAGAACTATTTCATGCTTGGTATTTCTTTTAGAGCAAAGGGTAAGATAAACATCCCGATTTTCGCAGGTATGGGGAGGGGGTCGGTGCCTAGGATGCATGACTTACTTTTAGGACTAAAACGAGCACAGCTCTGGACAAATCAGGATGTTGGTCAAGCTCAATAACTTTGGGGGTACCTGGAATTGAGAAGCAAGGATTGTTGACCTCCTGAAGAGAGAGAAGGGCTGGAATCTGCTACTCCCCTCCCTGCTACCCCTCCTCCACTGCTGATTTCCATGTATGGGCTGGTCTTTAGTACAGCATCCGTAAGTCAGACTGGGTTGTGGTGGGCCTGTACTTGCCCTGTTGTGCAATACTGACAAGTTGATATCAGAAGGAAATCCATGCTTTTCCTCCAGAGAAACTGAGGCTTCAGAAATCCATGACCTACCCAAAGTTCTGAAAGAATGCTAGAGTCAGATATCTATGTTAAATCAGAAGCATCCCTTACTTCTCTAGTAAACTTCTGTCTACTATATGACTGAAATATCTAGAAGAAAGCAAAAGACCAATGCAGGTAATAACTCTGTCTCAAACCACTCAAGGATGACCTCTGCACCCCTGCTTAGCTTCAGAAAGTGTCTCACTGTAAACTGGGATGATCTGACAGGCTGAGCCCCAAGATTGAGTCCACAGCAGTCCCCCACACCCATGTGAATTTCATGCTGTCAGGTCTGGAACATCCCGTTGGAACACATTTGCAGCCAGAGTGGCCCTAAATTGTAACATGCATGCCCAAGTAGGGGCTTTTTAACTCATGTGCAGGTTTTGTGTCTCACAGAACAACAGGGCTTCCATTGAGGTGCCTGGGCGCCTGCTCCCATGTGTGCATGCCAGCATGCTCTGATGCAAAGGGAACTTGGGGTTCGTGTGTGGAATGCAATGCCCACACTTTACATTCAGGACCCAGGACAAAGCCTTTCATGCCACTGGCATGCAATAAATAAATATGTTGTGAAATCAATGTAGCTGCATACTCTGTTCTTGGGCTTGCCGTAATGAACTTCATAGATGTTTCTATGACCTGTGGCCAGCAACCAAGAAAAATTTAAAAGGGGAAAATGTAGACAGATCAAAAACGAACATTGGATTGGGGAATCCTGTGCTCTATTTGCCCACCAAAATGGAAATCCTTTAGTAGCTGAGCAGGGGACCCCAGAAGCCCAGAGGAAACTCTTTGTGAAAAATCTCCCCAAATGAGTAACTATATCAGCAGCCGAATTCATTTCTCAAAGTCTTCAAATAGAATATTCCATCAGCCACAGCAGATTCCTACACAGATTTGCAACATGCACTGGTCATAAAAGGGCAGCCTGGGACACTCTGCCAAAGAGGGAAAGGTGTCACTTCAGCTGATGAATCTTGGAAAAATGAACATTGGCAGAAGTGTGCTGCACCATCCCTATTAAGTCATGACACAGAATTTTTTGCATGTATTCCATCATCTGCTTACTCTAACCTGTCTAAACTGTGAGAAATTGAAATGTAGCATGACAATGGGCACTCATTACTTTGAACAAGTGGTATCTTACGCCCAGTGACTAGAGGCTGCTGCCCAGCAGCCCTTGGCCAAAAGGATGTAAAGACATAGACTGAGAAGATTTCTTGTTTTATTTCCACCCTGATGTATAGTGCCCCCAACTTGCAATGCTGTTTGTGAAAGTGATCTCACTCCCACAGGTGCTTAGGAAGCCACAGAATTCCCTGAGTGTCAGGTTTAGGAATAAGTCCTTAGTTATAATGCACACATTCCAAAGAATAAGCCAATTGAAATAAGGATTAGAAGAACATTTAGCTAAAGAACAAAAATAAAGAAAAACAAGCACCTCATAAAGTAGTTTGCTAATCTGACCATTGATGCTGAATAGTTTCATTGACACTATTCCAGATTCGTTGTAAGATTTTGCTTAGTTCCCTGGTTAAATGGTAACATAAAAGCATGGTTTTTCTATGGAAGCCTCTGGGATGTTTGTTAAAAGGTGACAGATACACACATGCACACACACAAACACACACGGTTAGGGTTGTCCCCACACCAACATAAAATGGGTTAGCATGAGTATCTCATGTGTTTCTGGTGAAACTGTGTTTTTGGTTGGCATTTCAAAATAGATTTTATTTCATGTTGTTTTATGATGAGAAGACTAATACTGCCTATGTGGAAACATTTTCGGCACTGGCCAACTTAAATCGTTTTAAAGTTCAAAAGAAAAGGGTGACATATTTTTCATTTTGCCTCCAGGTTTGATGAAAATTAAAAGCAGACTTTATAAGCAGATACAATGATTTCAGAATGGGGACAAAAGCGCTCACAATGCAAAGAACCCCTGGGAGCTCTTGCACTTTCTGAAACAATGGTTAGTTTGGAATTCAGTTTTTTGCACGTCTAATGTTTAAAAACAGCTGGTTTTTGTTTTGGGGGTTTTTTTTTCCTAAAAGAATCTTGTTCCCCCCAGCACAAAAAAATTTTCTGGCATTTATAATGGCTTTTGCCCATGCCATTTGGGAAATGCGCTTCTGATTTCCCAATTTTTAATAATTTTACAAAATAAATGAGGCATTCATGTTGATTATTACTACAACCTGGTAGAAAGATGTTTCTAATCTTCATATCCTGACATAAGGAGTAATACTCTAAAATGCTCTTCTTTAATATTGTTCAATAGAGCTCTGAAAGTATTCAGAATAATTTCTTTTAAGACTAATGAGAGAGAATTACCTTTAATTTTAAATCACTTAACCATTTGTAAGATAACATGTTTAGACAGGTAGTAGGTGAGGCCCTATGAGCTATAAAATGTATTTCTTCTTTCTGGTGACTTTGAGATTTTCCTGCATTTGGAGTCTATAGATTAAAAGACTTCAAGAAACCAACTGTCACAATGTTGATTCAAGGATTTGAAAATTTTAAGGGTTTTGCCTTTGTGGTTCCCTTGTTTGGGGCTCTTGAAAATATAAACCTTTTCATTGCTGTGGCTCCTAAATCTAATTCAGTAAAAACAATAAAACCTGTCCCCATCTGTGAGTTTTGGGAGTTATGATAATTAAAAAGGTAAAAGACTTGAAATTCAAAATGATAAAACAAGATAGTCTACATGCACAACATTGCATTGAAAGAAATTTAAATCTAATAAGCCAAATCAAAGAGAAATAAATTAAAGACAGTTATCTGTTGTTTTTGCTGCATAGCAAATTATCTAAAAACGTAGTGACATCCAGTCCCAATTCTTTATTTAGCTCATAATTGTGTGGGTCACCGACCTGGGATGGGCTCAGTCCCAACCCAGCTTCTGTGTTCTCAGCTATAGTCACTCACTTATCTGTGATCAGCGGCTGGTGCTGAGGTCAGTTGGTGGGTGCTCTAGAGGCTGGCTCATTCCTGGTGGCCTCATTTACACATCTGGCCTTGGCTGGTTGCTGACTGGGGCTCCTTGGTTGTCTGAAAGCCTAGCCTGGTAGGGAGAGAGAGAAGATGAAATTGATTCTGCTGCACACTATTGATGAAAACAAGTCACAGCTTCAGCCCGGAGTCAAGGGATGGAGAAAGAGACTCCATCTCCTGAAGGGAGGATCTTTACTGTCACATTACAAGGATACAGTGCAGGGAGAGACAGAATCACTGGCCATTTTAATAATCTACCACAGTATCTAATTGCTTGCTTGAATACAAGAAGCAGGGTTTAGAGTATTTAGAAGCTATGGTTAGAACCATTAAGTTTCACTTGACTTCAGCAAGTTAAGAAATCCATTATTGCTTTTTTTAAGATTTTATTTATTTTATCTTTAGAGGGGAAGAGAAGGAGGGAGGGAGAGAAACATCAATGTATGGTTGCCTCTCGTGTGTCCCCTGCCGTCCCCTGCCAGAAAGTGACCTGCAACCCAGGCATGTGCCCTGACTGGGAATCGAACCACAATCCCTTGGTTCGCAGGCCCATGCTCAATCCACTGAGCTACACCAGCCAGGGCCCATTATTGCTTTTAATTTCTTTCTAAATAGTAGTCCTGCTGCTAGCTATCATCCATGGCTTCTGCTTAGACAAAGGATCCCGCCCTGTGCAGCTAAGCAGGCAGAGCCCATGTGTGCAGGAAATGGTGTCCCTTCTTTGGTTGGACAGAGCAAAAGGCTTACCTGGCAGAGTTGGGGCAGAGTGAGAAAGGAATTAGGGTGACTCTAAGATTTTCAGCCTGAGAGTCTGGAAGGCTGACACTGTCATCAACTGAGATGGGAAGGACTATGAAGGCAGCTTTTAAGGAAGTCTGGAAATTCAGTGTTAAATACCTTATGTCCAAGAAATCTATCAGTGTTCTCAAGGGGATGTCAAGTAGGGCCCTGAATACATGAGCCTAGGGTAGAGGAGAGCGGTCCAGGCAGAAGATGTAAGTTTGGGAGTCATCGGATTATAGATGGCACTCAGGGGCATGAGATTGAATGGCATCACCAAGAGGGTAAGATAAGGAGAGGAGAAAAGAGGTCAAACTTGCAGCTCTGTGTGCCTCCAATCTAACAGGTCAGAGAAAAAAGATGACATGAGCAATGCAGGCTGAGCAGGGAGGAAACTGAAGACAGTAGATGTCCCAGAAGGTGGAAGAAGAAATTCAGGCCCTGGTCGGGTGGCCCAGTTGGTTGGAGCGTTATCCCATGCACCAAAAGGTTGCAGATGCAATTCCCAGCCAGGGCTCAAACCTAGGTTACAGGTTCCATCCCTGGTCCAGGTGCCTGCAGGAGGCAACTAATTAATGTTTCTCTCTCACATTAACATTTCTCTCTCTCCCAAAATCAAAAAACATATACTCTGATGAGGATTAAAAGAAGAAGAAGAAATTCAGGGAGAAGATATATAACATAAAATTAAGTATTTTAAAGGCATAAAATTCAGTGATATTTAGCATCTTCACAATGTTGTGCGACCATCACCTCTGTCTAGCTCCAAATACTTTCATCAGCCCTGAAGAAAACCGTACACATTAAGGAGTCCCTCCTTTCTCCACCTCCAGCCCCTGGCAACCAGTAGTCTGCTTTCTGTCTCTATGGATCTGATTCTTTTGTGTCATTTTTCTTTCCCTCAGCATAATATTTTTGAGGTTCATCCATATTGTAGTTTGTAATAGAACTTCATTCCTTTCTGTGGTTGAAGAATAGTGCATTGTATGTCTATGCCATGTTTTGTTTCCTATTCATCGTTGAGGAGCAAAATTTTCCTACCTTTTGGTATTGTGAAGAATATTGCAATGCACACTCGTGTAGAGGTATTTGTTGGAGTACCTGTTTTCTGTCCTTTGGAGTATACATCTGGGAGTGGATTTCCTGGGTCCCATGCCTACAGTCTTGAGAGCAAAAAACAAGGTTTGAAAGAGTATGATTTTCTGCGCATTCAGCTGCAAGCTCCTAAACCCAGGGACCAGGCTCTACTCTCCTTGGCATCCTCAACACCTAGCCCAGTGCCTGGTACCCAGGAAATGGGTGCCCAGGAAATGCTTGTGGAGCTCAATAGGACGACTGTCCTGGAAATAGACTATTGTGTGAGGTACTAATGTATAGCATGAGAGAAGAGACTGTAACACCATCTCTTCATATCCTGGCTCCTGGTCCATTTTATAGTTCTCCAAGCCATATTATAAAAATCAAACATTTACAAATCCTGCATTATAATATGGATACACACACACACACACACACATACACACAGAGTGTATGTCCTGGGAAAGCACTTAAGCAAGTTCAATAAACACTATCATAAGCACTTACTCTGAACATCTGGTGAGCATGGGCATGTGTATTTCCACTTCTCTACATGTTAATTTCTTGTCAAAAATGAGGCAGGACTTTCCTCCTTGTACCTCCTGATTGATTTGCCAACCCCTTGTAAATACGGTACCATATCATATATTCTACTCTTACAAGTATTCTACTCTTACATGTTAGAATGAACTTTAATTTTATTTTTATGAAAAGACTGAATGTGTACATTTTCACAGATAGAAAATGTCCCTTGGCAATGCTTCTTGGGAGAGATTGCCTCTGGATTACAAAGTGTAAGGCACGTGACAGTAGATGATCACAGATGCTGTGGAGGCATTATCTGATTCCCAGTCCCAGGAACAGAGACAGTAGAAGCAAACACGTGATCCTTCTCAAATTCCCTTCACAAATGTAGGGAACAGAGGAAGGAGACCCACAGCCCTGAGCAGCATGCTGTCCCGGGAGGGCAGGCCGAGGTAACGAGAAGAGAAGTCCCTTAGATATAAACACCCACAGGAAGCCCGGCCTTACAACGGAGCCAGAGTACAGAGGCCAGAAGAACGTGGCTGCCATACAGAAGAATTTGATAAACATCCTAGATACCAGTGAGAAAATGCCAGTTTGGATGAGCTAAAAATAAGAAAACAGCACGACTTCTTGCTCCAGCTTTTACATGCTTTGCCTCAAGTGAGATCCAAAGGAAAACAGACCCATTGGCCTGGAAGAGAGTTTCAGAACGAGGGTCTTAATGACATGCTCCTGGTGGCGTTTTTCTTCAGAACTCTTGATGGCCACTCCCATGCTCTCTTGGGCGCTTTCTGCAAACGGTTGGTCGCTGTGACTTTTGAGAACTTGTTATGGACGTGAAATCCCTCCTCTTTAATTTAAGTCCCTGTCCACTAATTTGGCCCTCCGCAGAACCGATGACAAAACTGGCCCGAGTTCCCCACATGAAAACCTTGTATTTATCTAAAGATTGTCATTAGGCCTCACTGAGCCTGCTTTTCTTTGAACCAAACAAAGAAAATATGCTTGAACTTTGTCTCATAAAACTAATTGTCATCCTTTTGTGCCTCTAGTTTCTTCCCATCATTTTGTAACAGCAGAAACAAACAAGCAAAACAAAAAATATTTTCTTGCAAAGTCTGGGCTGAGGAGGAACACAAAGGGAGAGGGATTTCCTGAAGCATTCCCATCGTCCTCTGGCATCTCAGTGTCCTGCTGGCTTTTTTCCACAGATTCATTGCATTTCTGAGGAATATCCATTCAGTTGACGGAGTCCACTCCACCCAGGTCATTTTGCCACTAAACTTGTACCATGCAATCATCTCCACGACAACAACAGTAAAAGCTGCATCTAACTGTCACCCTGTGCTAACGGCTCACAACCACCCTACGGGGTAGGAGCATCATTACCCACATTTCACAGCGAAGGACACAGGCTTGGGAAAGTTTCGGAACTTGTCTGAGATAATCTTGTTCCTGCGTGGTAAAGCCTGCGTTGTCACCCAGCAGCTGGGTCTCTGGGTCCCCACTTTTGAGACACAACCCTCTCAGTGTCCATTTGTGGGTTATAGTTAATGTTATGGGGTGTTTGTTTTTTTTTTTTTTTTTTTTTACAGACTTACTGAATTCCTGTTCCTCAACAAACAGTTCTCTCAACAACACTCCTGATTTATCAAGGTCATCTTCAAATTTACACTGGCTCTCTGTCTAGAGAATTAGCAGCTCCATCTACCTAAGAAACTTGTGTAATTTTGGTCAGTATACTGTCATGATCTTCATCCTTAATATGAAAGCTTGAAAGTTTAAACTTTGAATTGTGTGTGATAAAAGCAGTGAGAACTAACACCAGGCACGGCCCGTTGGCATGCCACATACCTTAACTCCCTTACCTGCCTCTACAGCACCAAGAAGTGAGTGCTAGCGTTTCTTCCAATGTTTCCAACTGAGGCCCAGAGAGGATCGATAATTTGCCAAAGATCACTCAGCCCCCCGCATCTTTACAAGTAGCTTTAGATTCAAAAAAGATTCTATGCATACCTCATCACCGATTTTCTTTTAAACAAACAATCCCTTTCTAAACAGGAGTTTTAGGGGGAAATTTGGATCATTTGCCAAATGCTGTTATTCATCTTTCTGCTAATGGTAACTTAGGTTCCGAACATTTGGCTATTTGGAAGAAAAGTTTCTCTAAAACTATTGGATTTTTGTCGTTGTTGTTATTTCAGGAGATTTATACGTGTAACTAACAAGGGCACAACAAACATCCAAACTAGGAGAGTAGTTCCCTGGGAACTAGTTCCCTGGAGGTGGGGAGGGGACATAGGAAGATTCATCCATATTTGTGATTTTTCTCTTAGGCTTGGTGATAGTTCTGTGTTGCTGATTTTTCTCTTATTTTTACCTCTTCTTGAATTTTTAAAATTTTCATAATTTTTTAAAAGGTGGGGACAATTAAATATGACTAAGTATATAATACAGTAGGGAAAATGCTGATGGTCAGGAGGTCTGATTTCTAGACTTTATTCTGCAACAAGCCTGTAGCTGAAATTGAGCAAGTTGCTATGTCCCCCTGTTTTTGTAAATAAATTTTCATTGGAACTCATCCATGCCCATTTGTTTACATATCATGTATGACTGCGTTCATTCTACCAGGGCGCAGCTGACTGTTGCAACAAAGACTGTATGACCTGCGGAGTCTGAAGTATTTACACGTGGGGCTTTACAGAAAACATCTGCTGACCCCTACAGAAGAAAATCAGCCTCCTTCAGCTCTAATATTTGATCAACTCAGGATAAAGCAACATACACAAGAGTGTGCCCCGAAGGTGCATCATGGAAACCAGCCTTCCCTACACACAACCTGCTTTATGTAAGCATGTAAATCCTGATAAGGTTGAAGGAACTCCAGGACTTTGCAAATCACACAGCAAAGCCCTCCACCCCTGCTCTGGGAGGCTATGGGCACAGACCTCTTCCCCTGAAAGGAATACATCTGGAATGAAGGAAAGGAAAGTCCATGGACGCCCAGAACGATTTTCTAACACCGAAGAGAGGTGCGTATTGTGTGATTACCATACAGCTTATAAACGGCTGTACTTTCTGGGTTTAACAGGGTTGTTTTAGAAGGTGAATGCTTGATCTTTGCATAAAATTTCTCCTGTGAACAGCAGATTCATTCCTTTATTCAGAGCAATTCACCCACTGAAAGAGCAATGCATAGTAGTGGTCAGGAGCAGGGATTCAGGGGTCAGAGAGCAGAGAGTAGGATCTCTCTCAACTTTTGTTTCCTAATCTATGAAATGGAACCATGCCGGTATGTAGCTCATTTGGGTCCTTGTGAGGACGGAATGATATAATTTATAGTACAACATTTAGCAAAACATTGAGAAAATAATAACCATTATTAACCAGACATATTTAGGACACAATACAAATTCTGAAATGGGTTTAAAAGCAAAGCATCTAGTATCTGCTTTCAGGACTAATGAAAGCTATGGGGGGAAGTGGAAGACAGAAGGTGGTTTAGACATATCTGTACCAGGTAGAACATGTGAAGCAAGGTTTCCTCTGGGTCACCATATGGCCGTGGCATACAGGGGGCACCAAAAACCACCATCAGGGACACCCTGAAATGGAGCCCATCATCTGAAAGTGTTAGGACAGCCTCTGACTGTTCCATCAAGAGACACACAAGGACCTCTTCCTGCCTTCACAAGTTTAACACAAAGTCATGGCATTGACACATGGCCCATTTAGTAGTCATGGGAATGAAAACAAGCATTCACAGATGACATCCAACGCTTACAGTGCGACTTTGCGTGAGTGGCTTTGCTGCCCAAGTCCTTCATTTCCTCGCTGGACATCACCGTCCAACAGACATAACACACAAGCTATGACCATAGTTCTAAACTTTGTACTAGTCACATTTAAAAAAAGAGAAAAGAAATGAAATTAATTTTAATAACAGACTTTATTTAACCCAATATATCCAAAGTAATATTTGAACATGTAGTCAATATAAAAATACAGTAATGATATACATTAATGTAATGAATCCTTTTTTTCATAGTAAGACTTCAGCTTGATGTGATTTTGCACAAACAGCACATCTCAGTTAAAAATGCTGTGGGCTCAGCAGGCACACGTGGCTGGCAGCTACCACATTGGACCACGTTGGTCTAGGGCCCGCCTGACTCTTAGAAAGCCACTGACCCTAACCCTTCAATTTAGGGTTGAGGACAACGGGATGGTGAAAGCTGTATGCCATTGTCCATATATGAAGATTTAAACCACACTAATAAATGATATTTTGTGTTGCCATATAATAAAAGGGTAAGAGTTTCAGCTCAGAGACCAGGAGGACTTCTTTTAAGAGGAAGCTTTCATAAAAAGTCCTTATGGAGGCTAGTATCCGATTAACAGTTGTGACTTTCAATTGGAGCAATTGACTCAATTCTCCTTAAAAATGGGTTATTAGGTTTCCTTTTACTTCTTTCATAAGCATTTTGTAATTTAGCAAAAACCTGCATGATAATGTTCACGGCAGCTCTATTCATAATCACCCAAAACCAGAAATAACCCAAAGGTTTTTCAGTGGGTGTACGGCTAAGCAAACTGTGCTATGGCCACACCCTAGAAGACAACTCAGCAATGGAAAAGAACTCTTGAGACACACAGCATTCAGAAAGATCTCAAGGGAAACAAATGGAGTAAAAAAGGTCCACCTTCAAAAGGTTATGTATTGTGTAATTCCACTTACATATTCAAAATAACAAAATTACAGACATGGAGAACTGATTAGCAGTTGCCGTAAGGTGGGGGATGGTGAAGGAGGAGGTGGGTGTGGGCATGAAGGGACAGCACGAGAAAGTCCTGTCCGTGGTAATGACACGATTCTGTACCCCAACTGTGGCTGTGGTTACACAAACCCACAGACCTTTGCACAAAATACACACACACACACACACACACACACACACACAAATGAATGTTTGTAAAGCTGGTGAATGCTGAATGGAGATCTATAGATCGTACGAATGTCGAGTTCCTGATTTCAATAGTGCACTGTGGGGGTTAGGTAGAGGGAACCACAGTGAGAGGCTAGGTGAAGAGTACATGGGGCCTCCCTGTTTATTTTGTATTTTTTTGCAATTGCCTATGAATTCTTAATTATTTCATTGTTGGATTTTCTAAAGAAATCATAAATATATTGTATTCTATAAATTTTTTCCTAATTGCACTATGGAGGAAAGGTTGTAGAGGACCAGGAGAAAGGTCTAGGCAAGAGGAAATAATGAACTGAGTAATGGCAATGGCAATGGAGAGAAGTAAACAGATGTAAGAGCTATTTCAAAGTTAGAAGAGACCAGATTCGTTTGGGCAGGACAGTATAGTAAGTACTCAGACCGATGGGGTTCAAGTCCTGTCTCTGCCATTTTCAGAAGAAGTGACTTAATCCTCTGTACCTTAGTTTCCCTTCTGCAGAGAAGGAATAATAACAGTACCCGCTCATGAGATTATTATAAAGGTAAACGAGTTAGTTCACACAGTACTTAGAACAGTTCCTGGAATGTGACAAGTGCTCAAAACATATTGGTTATTATTATCATTGAATGTAATATCTCAAAACTAGAAACAACACAATTGGTCTTTAAAAAACAAACAAAAAAAGGTACATGGAAAAGACAAGATCTTCAGAAAAAGCGAGAGCTGCTTGGCAGGCCCTAACAGACAGCAATCAAGAACTGGCTTTTCAGAAGCCCAGTGAAAAAGGAAAAGTGTCCCAAACACCTATTTCTTAAATCCAGAAACCAGCCCTGGCTGGTGTGGTTTAGTGGATTGAGTGCTGGCCCGTGAACCTCAAGGTTGCAGGTTTGATTCCCAGTCAGGGCACATGTCCGGTTCTTGGTCCAGGGCCCCATTTTGAGGTGTGCGAGAGGCAACCAGTTGATGTATCTCTCTTCAATGTTTTGTCTCCCTCACTTCCTCCCTCCCTTCTCCTCTCTCTAAAAATAAATAAAATCTTTAAAAATAATAAATAAATAAATCCAGAGATCAACGCCAGGAGAGAAGCGATTCGTTTGGTGCACCAAACCAATGCTGATCCCAGCCCCCTGTTCTCCAGCTACAGGGGTTCCGAATCCACCAAGTATGCTTTACAGCCTTGAAGAGCCAAGTTGTAGGCTGCTCATCACACCATGACACGCCACCTGATTTTTAAAACCCACAGTAAAGTCTTGGCAGGAAGGGGCAGTTCTGAAACTGATACAATGTGATTGTTTTTCTGCTTTCCCCAAAACTACAACGTAAAGTGAATGGTTCCTTTTAGGCACTCTGTTCCTCCCCACTATGTGTTAAAACATTGACTTTTTATTTGTGTTATCCGTTTCCTAATGGTAAGACTTTGGTAGAAACCGGAGTTGAGGTTCAAAATGTGAGTCTAGGTAAAACTAAGCTCTGAAACTTGGCCCCAGTCACGCAGTTTGCTTTCATTTATTTTTATTTTTTTGATCTGTGCACTTTCTGACCACAAGAGGGCTTCTTTCATACTCACTTGTAAAAATCAGCCAAATAGTCTGTAATTTGGAATTTACAAACATCTTACAAGGGAAAAAGAATTAAAAACCCAGTGCCCCCTCCAAATACCAAGACTTGACTGACTATACAGTTTTGTGAAATGTGGAATTCATTGAAGAACCTCTGTGATATATACTTCAAAGCTCGGTTTCCTATTTTTAAATTTGGCATTCCACCTGATGGAAACCAGCCAGCCACTTCTACAGCGTGTTCATGACCTCATTTCCCAGTTGGCGAATGAAGTAGGGCCAAGTGCTGTTCTTATTTTTGTTAGTTTTATTAGGAACATATAGAGCTCAGCATAATGCTATGGTTCAATAAGAGCTCTACAGTCTATAGCTCCTTATTCATTATTTAAGATAATTCTGTCATGCTGGAAAATGAAGTTCCCTAAGTAGACCCTCACTCCCTTGCCAATAGATGTCAGTCCATTTCGTTGTAAAGCAAATGTTTGGGAAGAAAGGCTCCTTTTCCCCCTGAGGTGCAACCCAACGCTTTAGGAGGGAGAGTTGAAAGTCCAGATTCCTGGAATGCTAGAAGCAGAAGCTCTTAGCAGGCACAGAAGACTTTTCAGCACATCCTCGTTTTCAGGATTTTCCTGCTTTGTCCTCAGCTCTGTCTAGGGTTGCCCCCACCCCACACAGACCACTCCTGAAATTAAGGTTCCATTCCTCCAACATTTGAGTGTTGAATACAGCTTCTAGAGCTAAAACACCAGTCCCTGCTAAGCCAGAAGTTGCCATTACTTATTGACTTGTTGCTCAGTTTGTGGAACTCTCTGAATTCTATGAAGAATAGTTTTGCAAAGTATATGCAAATGAAACGGAGTACTTTTTCTTCTTCTTCTTCTTCTTTTTTTTTTTGGGGGGGGGGCTAGGCATCAGTCCCAAATTTGAAAGATGTTTCCATTGAAATCTTTTTTTTTAACTAGAAAATAAATTGAGAGCCAAATCAATGAATATTCTGCACTATATCTTGTTTAGCACGGACCTGGGATTAACTGTCCCTATCCCCACATTGACCTTCTCTGTGAGAAAGGTGCATCGACTGGCATCTTCTCTGCCTCCCAAGTCCAAAGGAGAGAAGGTCAGAAGACAGAAGGGACACCGGACCCGGATGAGCCTTGGCTGGGGGTGCTGCCCTCCTACAGGCTGTGCCTTGAGGCAGTCAGATGGGATTCTGGAAATCGCAACCAAGATCTGCTTTGGGGAAGCATGGTCCCGTTAAAACACAATTGCTAAAAAAAATCTGTGGCCGCTGCAAAGTACAGACACCCAACAGGGAGTCCTGAGCTCCAGATCTGAGGCCCCAGTCACTATCACATGGCTGTGTGGCCTGACCTCCTTGCCAGAGACCAGCCCCTTCCTGCGTGAAATAAAGCAAATATATGAAATTTCCATGGCTAGATAATTTCTAAAGCTTGTTTCAGCACTACCTTCAACTGAAGACTCAGTCTGAGATGTTCACAGCCCAACAGTTATTGGGGCATTCCTGGAAGAATAGCGCCTTTAAGCTCAATTCTCTTCCCATGTGATTAAAAATAGTTTGTGGTAAAGATTAATCTGAGAACCTCTGCTAGAATCTACAGGATGTGAGTTTTTTAAGCTCAAGCATATGACTAGTATAAATCCACCCACCCTCCACCACCATCCCCCAAGGTACACAATTTGAGAGATGGACCCAGAAAGAACTGAATAGGGGTATTTGATATTTCCAAGGGAACATTCAAGTTTCCTGGTCAGGTTCAGTCCCACATAACGAAAAAGCTCAGAGTGTGTTTCCCAGTTTGGCCTGGCTTTCGTGGGGATGAATGAGCATGTTTTGTGTGTTCCTGTCTGCAATGGGCACCTGCTTAGAGCTGCAAGTGCTATCTCTGTCTTGAAATAAAAAGTAGCAGCCATTTGAGTGTCTGTGGCTGGAATGCTGCACACTCTATAAGCCACATCTTTACATGTAAAATTCAATCACTGCGGCCCAGTTCTATGGGGAATGCTGGGAGGATACTGGGGACAGTCCCTCTCGCATGGCTTTCTCCATGGATGTGGCTTCTCTCCTCCCTGGCCTTGTCTGATGACAGAACCCTCTCGACATGGCCTAGACCTGGTGTGGTGGGAAGTGAGGGCGGTTGGCCCATCACTCACTCAGGTCGGGACTGCTTGTTTTTCTTCCACGAGTCTACATCACCTTTTCTTTTCTTTTGCCATCTGTGCTAAGAGTGGGCCGATCAGCCTCGGAGGAGCTGTTCCCAGGTTGAAATCAATGGGGAGTGAAGCAGGGACAGAATGACACAAAGCAGATGAGAAGGGGCTGCTGATGGGCCCCAGGCACATGATAAATGCCTCACTGTCCGGGCAGCAGGGGTCCCATTGGCCCCTTCAAATAACAGGCTCTCAGCGTTGGAACGTCCTCAAGGTCATCCAAGGGACCATATGACAGTCTGAAGCAAGACCTCAAAATTTTCCTAAAAGGTATTTATGTCAAGAAAGTAATAATTATTTCTTCCTGGAGTTCTCAACTTTGCAAAAGAAAGAGCCGTTTTTATTTTGAGGGGTTCTTAAACAGGCACAGGAAAGTGAAACGATTTGCTAAAGATGACAGTAAGTCTGCTAGAGATTCAAGTGTTTTAACTTTTCACATATTTTTTTAAAGAAAAAAAGATACCTTCTTTCTTTACAATATACTGTAGCTTGTTGTGTTTATGAGATTTATTTTCTTATTGGATCAGAGTTTGCTGGGAATGGGGAACGAGAGGCTTAGGGAATTTTTAAAACTCTACTTAAACCATTTGGGTTATTAATTCTCATGAAGAGGAATATTTATTTAAATAGCTGATTCATTATATTACAACCTGGTGAATAAACATACCAACGGCCTGAGTCTGGGTAGGAAGCACGGAGAATTAGTAATGAAAAGGATCTGGAGGAGGAGGGGCTGACAGTTGAGAAGCACCCGGGGTACACAGACATTATTCATTTAGTCCCAACCTAGGTAAATATTGTGTCTCCACTTAACAGATGCAGAAACAGAGGCATGAACACAGTCAGTAAATTGGTATGAGTTCATACAGGTAATAACTGATAGATACGTCAGGGATTGGACCCTGTGTTGGTCCAAGGAAAGACTCTTTCCTACACCACATAGTGTGATGGAAAGAAAACTGGTTAGAGGGAGGGGTGAGCGAGCTGGAGTCTGCAACCCAGTTCTGACACTGGGTGATTGTTTGGAGTTAGTGCAGCCTTAGGAAAGATCTCTTGATTCAGCTGGGCCTCAGTTTTCTGAGACATTAAGGTCCTTAACTTTAGGCAAGATACCAGACCACCAATTTTTTCTGAGAAATAACATTTTTCCTGCCTTAACGTGGGTTTTGTGTGTTTTTATTTTTATTTTTTAAATTACAGTGTATTTTCAATTCTGCCCTAATGTTTTAGCAGTTTCCAAAGCCTCTTTTCCCTCCGTATCTTTGGAGGGAGGAGTCCAACAGGGGCACTAGGGTCTGGTCGGGGACAAAATAAGATCCACTGGGGAACAAGTGTGCTTGGGTGGAAATGGGCTTTATCAGGCTCAGCTCAAGCATTGCCCACTGATTAATTGAGGTGTAATCTAAAGACCAGGAAATGCACATGTCTTTATGGTTCAATGGGGTTTGCCAATTGCATGTATGTGTGTAAACCACCACCCATATCAAGTAAAAAAAAAAAAAAAAAAAAAAAAACTTTCAATACCCCAGTAAGTTCTCTTGTGCCTCTCTGAGTCAATTCTACCCCTTCCTTACCCAAGAAGCACCCACTGGTCTGATTTCTGTAACTGCGGGTTAGTTTTCTTGTTCTAGAACTTGTTCTGACGTATGTGGAATCACACGTGAGTCCATTTTCAATGCTAGAGGAACATCTCTGGCTCCAGGAAGTAGATGGCAAGTTCCTTTCCTATTGACTGTGGAATCAGTGGTGCCGAGCGTATTCGGCAGGAGAGTGAAGGCCAGAGGGGATATCAATATTTGTTTCTTTTCCAAGGCACTTATAAATTCCTTGAAAACAGGGCCTGGTTCTTTGATAGGGCCTACTAATACAGTGAGCACATTACTTTTTCAGTTCATATTGATTTAATTAGGTGATTCTATTACATCCTCTGCATTCACTCATTCATTTACACATTCATTCATTCAACAGAAATGTATTATTGTCCAATGCTACGTGCCTGAGACTGCCTGGGTGGCAGGATCAGTTACAAATAAGATTTTCAGAGTTTGTGTCCTCTAAGGCTCACATTCTAGGTGGGGAGACAAACAATAAATGCCTTACAGTGGGACATATAGGATTGTTTGTTGGGGCAGGAGATGCGATGAAGAAATGGGGGGAGAGTGCCCAGCTGCACACGGTGCCTAGTTAGTAGGCAATTTCATGTCACAGTTAACCTGCTAGCATTTGCAAGATGCAGGGTTAATATCACTCTTTTGACTGGAGCATGAGCCAGAATTTGAATCTCGGACCACATTGCATTACTCATTACTTTATTTATTCACGGCCTACTATGTGCCAAGCATGGTTCAATACTCAGACAATACAAAAATAAATGAGGCATGGATACTGTTCTCAAGTTTACTTTTTAGGAGTGACTGATCTCTGGCAAGTCCTTGCTTTTAAAACATCAACAACACTTTCTCCAATGTCTTTGTGCATTGAAAAAAGTCAGTTCCTCTAACCCACATTTTGTTAAGTTTTCATGAGTCATGCCTCAAGCCGCTTTGCCTGAGGGTCACTGCACAGCTTTTAAAGAGGTGTAAGGGACTCACTCTGCTGGACAAAGACTAAAAGACTGCTTTCCTGCCATGTTTCAGGACCTCAAGGGTCTCTAGGTCAGTTCGCTGACAGCAGGGCTTGAGAAAGTAAACTGCGCACTGGAAGGCTTACTCCTGGGATTTTGACAATTCCTCGAAAACACAGCATAACGTGTCCCAAGCTAATAAAATCGACATCCCCTCCCGCAATACACACACTCTCGCTCTTTCTCTCAAGGTTAACCACTGCGGCCACCAGGGGACAAAGGTTTCAGATGTGTTCCCCAGATGAATGTTTGATACCATGGGACAGGACAGAGAAAGAACAATCAGCTCCTCTTCGGCCAAAACTTTCCCATTAGTGTGAATCAGAAATGTGCAGGCTCTGATTGCAGAATAAGTAAACAGGACATAATGGGTTTTCAATAACTGCGGCCCAGCCAGACTCCAAGTCTGTTTGGAGAGGTTTATTTGACACGCGGAGCCAGCCGGGGGAATTGAGGACAGAAAGGTAAGTGGAGTTGAAGTTCACAAGTGAAAACTGGGGAAAGGGCTGGGTCACGACCACACCTGTGACTGCAGGCAGGCGAGACCATTCTGATTGCAAGGACCTGAGAATCTTTAACAATACCTCCGTCTGAAAAATCCCGGTTTAATTGTCAGAATAATTAGAAGGAAAAGGGATTTAGAAAGGTTGTGTACTTCTTTTGTTGGTTGGTTTTGTGAATGAAAGAAAGGAAAAGAAAAAAACTCTGAAGCTGAGTACAGTAAAGGGCCTAAAATCCCACACCTGGTTGAATGATAACTTGACCTCGGATCATTTCTGAAGCCACTTGGTCCTTCATTTCTCTCCCCTGTGTACAGCCATAGAGCGCAAACAGGGTACAAGCCAGGGGAAAGCATTCGGCATCTAGAAATTAAAAATGAATGGTTATGTTCTCATAGGCTGAAATGAGTTTTAATCATTTTTTCTGATTTTAACCAGAAACAAATTCATTTGTGTACACTAGAACTTACTTTATCTTAGACTTAAAATAGTGGTAGACTCTAAAAAGTCATGAAAGGCTGAGCCACTGAGAAAAAGAGAAAGGCCCTAGTCCCAGATGAAACTCAGGGACCCCTCCCTCCTCCGAAGCCTGGACCAGCTCCAGAACAGTCTGACCTTGGGAGCCTTGGTCAGCCTTTCTGCTTCCTGGGTATTAACTCTGCACTAACAAGTTAATAAAATAATCAACAAAGGACTGATACATTTAGAATACAATCCAAACATTTTTTTCCTCAGCACTTTGGAGTCCCGGGTCATGTTCCCAAGAAGTAGAGCCTGACACCAAGATCCGAGCTTGTGATTTGCTGGAGGGAGTCCTCTTCAGGAAAACCACGTTAAGGGAGCACGATAGTCAGCTCGAGCTGCTGTAACTAAACACCACAGACTGGGTGACTTTCCCCACAGAAATTTCTTTCCTCACAGTTCTGGAGGCTGGAAGTCTGGAGATCAAGGTGTGGGCAAGGTTGGCTTCTCCTGAGGCCTCTCTCCTCGGTTTGCAGATGGCCGCATTCTCGCGGCCTCTTCACGTGGTTGTCCCTCTGCGCACAAGTTCCCCTGGACTCTCCTGTTCTTACAAGGACGACAGTCAGAGTGGATGAGGGCCCATTCCAACTGCCTTGCTTTACACCTCAGTGACCTCTGCAAAGGCCCTGTCTCCAAACACAGCCCATGCTGAGGCACTGGGGGCCAGGGCTTTGATATATGACCACGAGGAGACACAGTTCCGTCTGTACCAGCGAGAGAGGAAGAATGGGAAAGCAGAAGGAGGGAGACAGCACGTGGCCCAGAGGAAAGCCTAGTCTCACTTGGTCCATGGGAGAGGGGCATGGGGCAGCATTAGTCAAACCACGGACGGTCTCGCCTGGGAGTGAGGAGGCTGCGTCTTCTTGTCATCGTATCTGTTAGCTCACTGGCCGGCCCCCAGTGGGTGGCTGGTAGGGAGGGGATGCTCAAGTGTCTGTCCAGGCATTATCTCCAAGCAAGACAGCTCCTGTGAGTCAAGACCTTTTTTCCAGACAGGGTCACACATCCGTAAACCTCTAGCCATTTAAGTGCTGATACAGCTAGGGTGTGGCACCTCCACACAAGCAGGACCCGGGCAAGGCACCAACATCATCCTTGACACAGGTCTTCAGGGGTCCTCTGCTAATTACAGAAGCTGACTAGTCATCTGTTTCCATTCGTTAAAGCTCCCCACCCCGGCCCAGGTTCAACATAGAACATGAGAGGGGAAGGGAATGAGAGGGCCTGACCTGTTCCTTCCCTCAGTACATAGCACCACCATCAGCCAGTTGCCCAGGCTGAATCCCTGACTTCCAGTCAACCACTAAATCTGACAGCCATGCCTCCTTATTAGCTTTCAAATCCTTCTCTCCATTTTCATGGCCATTGCCCTAGTCCAAGGAATCATTTTTTTTCTCATCCCAATTACTGAAGAGTTTCTTCTCAGCTCTCCCTGCTTCCACTCTAAACCCCATCCAGTTCTCCCACAGCAGCCAAACAGGAGTGATTCCCATCCCCGCTCAACACCCTGAGGTGGCCACCCTTCACTTTGGGTACAGAGTCAACTCTGGAGTGTGACTGAAGGAGACTTCCCCAACATGACTGCTGCCTCTTGCCTCAGACCACAACCACACCCCCATCTTGTTCTTAACACCCCAACCACATCAGCAATGTCCTATCTCAGCGCATTATTTACCTGGCAATCCCTGACACCTACCGCCCCCACCAATCAGACGCAGCTCACATAACATTCTTTCTGCACGGCCTTGCCTGACCTTCCTATTTAGTTGGTTGCCTCTGCTACGTGCTCCTTCTCTCTGGCACCAACCACACTTAATGGCAATTGAGTGTTTAATGGTCCGTCTCCCTTAGTAGACTGTCAGCTTTCTGAAGGCAGGGTGTGATTCTCTGTCCTTAGTCATTATTCTCCCAATTTTGCATCCTAGCCCTGCTACTTCATACTGTGTGACCTTGAGCAATTAATTGTAAACTTTCTATGTCTCAGTTTCCTTCTTCATAAAATATAAATAATACAACACATTTCTCATAGTTCAGAGGGTAAAATGATTATGTGTGTGGCAGGTGGTACGTAGAACAGTGTTTGGTGCACAGTAGGCACGCATAAGCTTTGGCCGCCATTATTTCTGTTACTAGGAGACACAGCAGTCACCGCAGCAGTATTGGTGTCCCTGCCCCCCAGCAGAGTGCTGGGCACATCAGATAAAAAAAACTGTCAGTACTAGAAGTGGCCTGGCAGCCAGTTTGGATTGATATCACCTTCATTATTTCTCCTAATAGTTTCACACATGGTGAAACCAGGAGCTTGAGCGATCCCAGTTTCGGTCTTATCTCTGACTTTACTGGCCTCCAAGGCAAATATCTAATGCTAGCTTATAATTGACACTAACAGCTTACTTTAATATGAGATAAGGGCAAGAAAACAAAAATCTTCTCATCAGAAGAGGTGGTTAAGTTACAACGAACCACAACAGTTGCACCTGAAGTTGATCATTTCACAGGGTGGAAATGCAGAATGGGAATATTGTCTAATTCTCATCAAATCCTTGCTCTTCTAGCTGTTTTGTTAAATAAAGTGCAGCCAACAGGAAATTGAGCCACATAACTGTATCTTTCCTGCAGCCCCAGGGAGCTCATCCATCAGCTCGTCCTGCTCCAGCTGCCTGTGACTATTCTTCAACATCCGATCAACTCGGACCCACAGCTGGTCTCTGCTGACTCACCAGGTTTCTGGCTTCCCTGGAGAACAACATCCCAGCAGAAGCACCTCGTCCTTCTCTAGGCCCCTCTCCATTCCTCTTCTCCCCTCTCCTACAGCCCATCCTACTGCATAGAGCTTACTGGGATACTCTTGGCCAAGATGCCTGCAGCTGATGAAAACATTTCTCACACCGAACATGTCTGGGCCCATAAACTCAAAGCAGAGCGTTTTAGAGCGGAACACCAAACTATCTCCTTTCCAGCCATGCAAAGGCAGGAATAACCAGAACAAGAGTCACTTTTTAAATGCAATTCCTTACGCTTCACATTTTTCCTCAACATTGTTTCTCTGCACCTCATTTCTTTCCTTTCTCTGCTTCAATCACCCCTTTTCCCACTTTTTCCTTATTTTATTAATTTATGTTTAACCTAGTCTGCTCTGCTTGAGTCCTAATCTCACTTCCTATTTCCTCCCTTATGATGCTATTTGAACACCTAGCCAGAATTAAGAGGAAAGCAATGAAAACAAAAAAAGGAGCCATCATATCCATTGAGTAAAACTGCCCACCCTGAGGACACTGTTCCGGTGCATTCTGCCATCCATGCACCCGATGCTCACAAACACAGGAACATGAGTCATCAATGAGACACTGTTGCCACCCGCCTTTCTTCCCCAAGCCATCCCCAAAAAAGAGGAAGTGGCCTCTGACATCGGGATGTATGAACAAGAGTTCCACTCAGGGCACAAAGCATGCGAACCCCTGCCTCGGACTTCCGCACCGGTTATAGGATGCCGGTCTCAGGTTTGGTTTGCAAACCTCAAATCTAAAGAAAAATGTCACTTGAAGTATGATTTGTAGGGAGTAATACAAAGGCTGATTCAGAAGGAAAAACAAAGACCAAATAGTACTACTATTATATGACTTCTATGATTTTTTAAAATAATTATAGTTTTTAAAAGGAAGATTTGGCAGTTGAGAGAATGAAAATGAACAGAGCTGTAACTGCCTTTAAAATGAATAAAGCAATATTGGGGGGATCAATTAGTTACACTGGTCAGTCAAGCTGGAAAAAGATGCAATTAAGCTTGTTCAAAGAAAAGTTTGATTAAAGATTACAAAAAGCTCCCTAATTATGAGGAATGGAAAGAAGATTCTTAGGGGTCTGACAAAGGAGCTTACAAACTTGTTAACCCTCAGATTGAAATGGGAAACCCAACAATTAGAGATGCTGAGGACAAAACAACATTATTCCTAAAATGGATAGCTCCATTCTCTAGATTAAAGAATGTACGAAGAGCTTTTAACTCTTGAGCCATGTTCTCTCCAGATAGCTTATCCCGTGAGGAAACCAGCCCTCTACTCACTCCCCTCTGCATGCAACTCATCAAGGAAAAAGACCCTGGAGCTTTCCTTCGAGAGTGGATGCCAGGATTTCCAACAATACAGGCTAATACTTTGTTCAACATCCATAAAGTCCTCCTCTGAAAAAACGTGATGATGGGCAAATTGAAAATGGAAAGAACTAGAAATGATTAGAGAGTTCGTCGACAACTGTAAAACCCGTCTGTGGTAAAAACCTATGTTTCCTTTTATTCCACCAGCAATCTTGAAGGAATTCACTTCCATAAAATGTGAATGTTCGGAATGGACACACTGAATCCTGTTTCTCTTTCTGGCTTCTCTGCTGAGGGGCAAAGACACACAACTGGTACTGACCACCTCCTGGCCAACAGCTTTTACCCGGAACCACATCTCCTGCTTCTGGCAACTGCCATTCTTGCTTCCTCCCTTGCCTAAGAAAAGCAGACTTTTCTGGAATTGGCAGTGAACTGGCATTTACTCTACTTGTGTTCTGAACAGAAAGAAACAGGTTTTCTTTCCCCTGTTCCCCTCTCCCTCAAGTAATGAAAAGGCATACCCATGCATGAATTGGCAGATCACCTGGTCTTGTAATTCTCACCAAACAGGCAGACTCAGCACACCAATTAGCCAATTAAACCAATTAACCAAATGTGTAATTAACTTTAAGAACGGAGGTGTCAACAGAAGCACAACAAAGAAGTTACCCTCCTTCTGGAATAGCCTAGTAGCTTTAGGTCTTTTGTTTTTTCTCTTAAAGGCCTACCCACAGAGGGAAAATATTTTCTGGGCACAGGATTAGTATCATCACATAGAGGGGTGAAATCAAGCCAAGGGCACCATTTCCCACTCCAGTTGCAGTCCACAGTCTGAAAGGAAATGCACCAGAGTTTTGGAAGACATCATCCACAAAACACTGGCCAATTCAAGGTCATTTCTTCTAAAAACATACATGTTCATTACAAAGAACAGGGGAATAGCTAGTAATTTCCAAAACAGCCCCTACTAGAAGATGGTCAAGCAATTGGTCATTGAAACAACTGTTTCCTGAAGAAAAGGAACCAAGAAATGGAGGACAAAATGTTGTGGAGGTTTCACCTGCACGCAGAAATCCCTGGGAATGAGGAGCTCATGTGACGGTAGCGGTACCTTGCTCTATGCAGTTCTGACATGTGGAAATTCACCTTTGCCAAAACAATAAATTAGCTCCTTTCCATGATTACTTTTAAGTAGCTCACCTTATAAAATTTAGGTTTTCAAGTAGCTTCAAGAATGTTATTTAGAATGAATGATGTGAAAGACACTAAGGTAAGTCCATTGCCTTGAAGTAGCTTACATTTAAGGGGCGTGAAACTCACTCAGAAAAGAAAAAGTAAGCCACAAAGAATTATATGTCAAACAGCGAACATGTAATACAGACTATAGTCAAATATCGAATGACTGAGTGAGGCAGAATGAGACTCAGACCATCTCTTACAGCGTTTCAGAGAAACCCAAATCGTGCAGAGGGGTGCACACGATCAACTCATTAACAGGGGGAGTGAGAGCTACAGCATTGGGAAATGTGAAGCTTATCAAGAGAATAAATATGTACCTGAAATCTCATACTGGATTTTCCTGTTCCTCTTTCATAAAAGATGCAGTTTTCCACGTTGACCTTGGGCAAGATCAAAGCTCACCTGTGCTAAGTCAGCACACACTTTCTAATCCTTAAGTAAAAAGATACACTTGTGAACAGTAACACTCTGCCGAGCTCACAGACCCTGCACATAATCAGGGACTTAAAGTGCAATTTATATAACCAGGCAAGGCTGTTTAAGGAATCACATTTCATTCCCTAAACCAAGGATCCTGTTCCTGCCCCGAGTGCAGGGCAAGCACTTGGTATTCCTTCAGTTAACCCCTCTGGGCCCCCGTTTCCTCATCTGAAAAAATGAAGAGGTTTGGGAACAGAAAATATCTATGATCCCTCTCATGATTCAAATAGGTTGGGATTTTTTTCCCCCAAATAAAAGGACCACACTCTCTGACAGCAAAAACTTCTGCTCCTAACATTTAAGATCAACCAGAACTCTGGGAATTTGGTATGAAAAGCTTTTCTCAAGATAAAGAGATAGCATTTCCTTGAGAATAATTGCCAGTCTCCTTGAAACTTTAGCTAGGGAACTTATCAAATAAAGAAACCCCCTAGTTCCAGACTGTGGGCTGAGACCCAGCAAGTCAAACCCAAGGCCTCATGGGAATTTAGAATTACACAGTTGTTGGTCAAGTTGAGAATAAAGAATGTGAATTTGTTTTTTCTAAGACTCTCCAAGATCCTGTGAGCTGGGGCTCAGTGGTCTTTAAATCACGTAATTGAAGAAAGCAAACTTCTACAGAGACAGATGTATGTTCTCTGCAAGGTCACATGCCAAGCGAGGAACTGGCCCCACATAATGTGCTCTTGTTTCTCTCTGCCTGGAACCCCCAAACCAGCTGTTGTCCACACAGGCTGAGCCTTGGGGATGGAGGATGGAAATGAGAGGCTGAATTCCAGTTCTGAGTAAGGTGCTTTATACAAATAAAGTGGATTTCATCCTCTCAACCCCTGGGCACATTAAGTGTATTAGGACTGCGGTAACATGGATTTGTTAATAATTGTAGCATTTGATACAGTGATTTTCAGTTGGTGTGCTGCAAGAGGCACCCTGGTGTACACACGAATTTTTAAAGCATGCAATGCCTGACTATTTAGTCAGAGGCACAGACCTCTTTTCCCTTAGACTGTCAAATAAAAAAATGACAACAGCTAATACAACAATAGCCATCTAGTGTGAATGAATCAAAACTATACCTATTATTTTGTCAGATCAGCCAAAAATGCATTTTTTGGTGTGCCCCAGAATGTTAGTATACAGTTTATGTGTGCTGTGAGATGGAAAAAGCTGAAAATCACTGATCTGATAGACTATTAATATCACATGTAAAATGTACAAACATTTTCTTAATTTCATTGAATAAATTCTAAGACAGTCAAGAAAGAGATTAAAAGTAAGTCCAAGACAAATAGCACTTAAATATATAAAAACATGCCTTGGTCCATTCAGATTGTTATGCAAAATGCCATAGAGCGAGCGGCTTTGGAACTACAGAAACTGATTTCTCACAGTTCTGGAGGCTGGGAAGCCCAAGACCAAGGGGTCCCCGATTTGGTGTGTAGTGAGAGGCCAGTTCTTTTTTCTCAGATTGCCAGCTTCTCACTTTGTCCTAACGTGGTGGAGGAGGCAGAAGAGCTCTCTGGAGTCTCCTTTACGATGCCCCTGATCCCGTGCAGGAGGGCTCCATCCTCAGGATCTCATCACCTCCTCAAAGCCTCACCTCCCAATACCGTCTCTCTGGGGGTTAAGATATCAGCACATGAGCTTGGGGAGGACGTAAGCATTCAGTCTATAACAAACATGTACACGCAGATGCTATTTCTCTTGGATTTACATTAATTGCCAACACAATGACATATTGAACACCTGCTGAGTGCCTGCCTAGGGTCTGGAAATATGGATAGAAGGGGGATAAACAAGTCAGTCACATTTCATAAACTCAAGGATGTTGTAAACTAGAATTATGTAAAGATATTTATTGGGGTATTTCACATAAAGCTTCAGTATTTAATGCTACAAGAATCTTGACTTTATTATGTTCCATTAATTATTTGGGGATTATGTTTCTTTTTTAAAAAAACAATGAATGACAGGAAATATAGATAAATTTGGTACTGTCTTCAAGCATACTATAATGTACACAATTTTTGAAACCCATTTGTAAGACAAATAGCAAACCGATTTTTATGATACTGAGCTGTGAGGACATTGCAGCGTATTGGGCTCGATATTAAATGTTTGTCACTACAAAATAAAATTATAGTAACAGTTTTAAAGACATTACACAGCTCTAATTTGCTTGTGTTTTACAGATTTTTAAAAAATGCTAAGAGGTTCATTTATGAATCTCCCTAGTTGACACTTTTTCGACACAGAGAATATAGAAACAAAAGCCAGAAAGGAAACATTCAGAGCCTTTGCAAATGGGGAGTCAGCTCATCTCTAAAACTGACCAGCCACGTGGAGGTCAAACTACTTCCTCGGGGCAGCCCAGAAGCTGGAGAAAATTCCCAGAAGTTCTGGACAAGAAAGCAGAGTCTTGCAGAGGAGGAGGCCACGCTGCTTCTGCCTGCCAGGGCCCCTAAGCCTCATCCTTTCCTCCCAGCACCCACCCCAGAGCTGCAGCTTCCTCACGTGGGACATACATTTTTCATGCATCTATTGACATGAAATAAGACAAACATCTTACATTCCAATGAGAAAAGGCTGAAAGTTGTGGGATAATGTGACTCTCCCTCCTCACCTCAATATGTTTCTAGATCGAATAGCCTTCACACCTACTGACATTATGATGAGCAGTTATGGTTCCTGTCAGCCTTTTGGGGAAGAACTGTGGTTTAGTTATCTTCCTCCCCTCAACGCATAGATTTGAATGAATTTGCTCTAAAAAACAGCGATGAGAAATCTTCCCTTTCAACTCTGCAGACTGAGTTAGGGACAAGTTAGGTTAGTAATTCACCAGTTATGACAGGCACAATGAAGGAAATACGTGAAATGATGTGACCATTGTATTTTACGTTTTCAGACTAGCTCAACTTTCTGCAAACAAAGGCCTGTTTTCTCTGACATGACACGTGGCTCTCTTCCTGGAAGATGCTTCAGGGCAGCTCATGCTGCACCTAGACTGGACCCCAACCATCACCAAAACTTCTGGAGAGGGTCTGTCTGCAGACCCTGCCACTGTGAATGTGAACCTGCAATACTGTTTCCTATGGCAACGCGCGCGCACACTCATACACACACACACACACACACACGTGTGCCATTAGAGTGCTTCATAACTTGATCTTCTGTTCCTAAATGACAATGAATTTCTGGGAATTTCCTTCAGGAAGGACCTCACTTCTGCTCAAGATACAGTACATACATTGACTGGTTAAGCAATGAACCCTTGAAAAATAACCCCCTGTATTCATAGGATTTGGGGACCAGTGTAAGTAAAAGCACTGGCAAACAAAGCTTGAAATAATTTTTCTTCCATGTAATCTCTTTTAAATGGACTGGTTGATTTATAAATCGAGTAATCATACTGCAAACCCCGTTCAGGAAGGAACATATGTTAATGATTAGAAGCTATTGGGGGTATCTTCATGGTGTATTAACCCTGATGTATGATACATGCATAGTGGCTACCAGACTGTGTGCCTATTTCTGCTTCAGAGTCGCTCTTTGCCTACTCGGCCAACTTAATCAGTGGAGCTTAGGCATCTAGAGCTGAAATATAATGCACAGTGAAAACCTAATCTCTTAGTGACCTGCCACTGCAAGTGACAGGAGAGACAGTGAACACAAGGGGCAAGGACCACGGTGCCTTCCACTGGCAGAACTCGCTGTTAGGGAAATGCTTGCTGACTATCATTATTCTCCTTCCTAAATTAAAAAAAAAAAAAAAAAAAAAAAAAAAAAAAAAAAAAAAAAAAAAAAAAACATTACAACAATTCTGTCAGTTAACAGAGCCAGGAAAGATTTTTGTGGCTAAAACACAAACTATCCAGAGGGACTAAAGGCTTTGTCACACTGCAGACAATCAGCATAAATAGCTCTTTGATAAAATTAGCTGACTTGTGTTATAAGTTGACTACCTTGCTATTTACCACAGAATATTATTGATTCTCCAAAGAAAAGTAAGTAAAATGAATTTTTTTCTAAAATCATGCAAAAACTACCAACTTGTACCATTAAAATTTCGACTCCATATAAGATACAGTGGAACTGATCTGAATTGCTGAAGCTTCTAAAAATGTTTATAATTCTTTATAGTCATCATTCTTACAGTCTTTGCGTGCATTGAGTCATTGCTAATTTAACTGAAAAGAATAAAAGTTTTGCCCAAAGTATAAATTAAGTGCCGAAAAGCAGTAATTTTCTTGTTTCTCCATCTTTCTTGAATTTCCAAGGGAGCAAATGTACTAGTTTTAGTTTAAATAATCCTTTAAAATATTTGAGGAAATGCATATGAACTGTAAAAAATCAACAATTATAAAACAAGATTACAAAAAACGGAAGAAAAGAATTCAGAGTTATCTAGGAGGAAAAACTCTCTAGAAATTGTCTCAACACTTGTACTCCCTTTAAGGAAAAATACCGAGTGAGGTATCAGAGTGTGGCAGTAGCCAGAGGAGAAAATGTGGAGGCAGAGTTTGCCATAAACATCAGGACGCTGATGTCATCAAGTCCCTGGGAACCAACAGGGGAGGGGCGGGGGGGAGAGATTTATGTTCCGTGCTAGAATGGAGACCACATCACGTCACACACGTGGCACTTGCTTCACTGAATGTAGATTGGTGGTCTCAGGTGAAGGGCAATATAACAGTAACACTGCGACAACTTTGCACAGTGACAGACGGTTACTAGACGTGGTGTGGTGAGCTGGCCGCAAGGTATGTAAATGTTGAATCACTATATTGTACACCTGAAATTAATATAATATTGTAATCCAACCATACTTCAATTTATAGACTAGATAGTCTGCATTTGGAATTAACGGGCAGAGATACATTTGATAACCTTCCAAAAATGAGGTTCTAAACTGTCCACTGAATTCACCTCTCCACCCGCTGCTGTCAGAGCGGAGGGGTGCATTTGCTAATTCCACGATTCTCCATGGTGGCTCTTCCTGTGAATTCTGAATGTGTTCTCCCCTTTCTTGCTTATATCCCTAAAGATTTTTTCCTAGCTTGTTGGGGTTGACACAGAACTCAGGTTCCTTGGCTGGGTTTACTCCACCCTCTCACTTTTGAGAGAAGCAAAGTAACTCCCTGCCTTTACCCACTCTCCTTTCTATTACTAGTCTGTCCGTAGGTCCCAAAGTATGGATGGATTAAACTGCGTAGGCAGGACCAAAGAACAAAGAGACATCCTCCCATTTCCACCTCTTTCTATCTCCAGCCAGTTTATTATTAAATCATCATCTATAGACTATTCACCACTCAAATATCTATTAACAGCTGGACTAGAGAAAGGGCCCCATGTCAAGAAAGTAATACAGACTGACGGTGAGCACCCAGGCTTTCCTGTGAAACCGTAGCAAGCCCAGCTTTCAGCCACCGCTCAAGCTACCAACTTGGAAAACTGTTTCAATAGGAAACATTCACTGTGAAATTGTGATGCTTGACTGCCAACACCAGACTCACTGGCCTTCACCCCAGATGAATGTGTCACCCACAACCATTGACTGTCTCCACTCTGGTAGTGGTCAGCTGTGTTTATCACAACTACGGTGTCCTTGCATAAACGTAAATCGTACACAAGGTGCATTATTTAGCCCACTATTTAAATGAATAATCTGGCAAATCCTGTGGCAAATTAATGAAAACATTTATGGTAAAACCATGCCCTTCCAGTGCCTATTTTGTAAATCTATTGTTTCATGTTACTAGATTTGCTAAAAATAGGGCTGTCACATAGGTTTTATGCGTTTTCTCACGCTGGTCTAATACCTTGTTACTATTTTTTTTTCTGCACCGAGAGTGAGTAGCTCTCATATTAGTGTCAAATGTATGCCAACATCTATTAAAGGGAAGCCAATTAAGAATAAACTCTACCACTCTTTAGGCAATTTTTCAGGCAAGATATTGGCAAGTAACAATCGGAGACAGTGTGTGATTGTTTTGATGTACAGACAGGATTCTGATTCTCTGGCTTTGAATCCCAGTTCTTATAAAAATCTCTAAACTTGAGTTCCCACTACTAAAAAAAATGTTGATGATAATAATAGCACCTTCCACGTTGAGCTGTAGTGAAAACTTGTAATTAACAAGGTCATGAATATGATAAGTTTAGCACAGTACCTGGCACAAAGTAAATGCTGAGTAAAGGCTAGCCCGCATTACCAGCATAAAGACCTACTGGTTTTTTAAAAATGGAAAATGCTCAGAAATGGCTCCAGTGGGGCATTGGATGCCCACATAACATTTATTATGGCGGCCTCAGCACCTTCCCTTTAAGTCCTTTCCCCCTTGCTAGCTGCGGAAGAGTTGAAGTGAATCAGAAAAAGTTTTCACTAGCTTGGAACAAAGGCTGGCAGCAGCCACGGGGCCTCCATCCACCCCCCGGCCCCCCTGTCTTCACTGACTCCCATCCACATGGTGCCAAGCAGATCATCAACAGGATATGGAGTCATCTTCCGTGGTCCCAGCTGGCTTTGATTGTGCTATGATGGCTTGGCTGTTGCGCCTGCTAGACTGAAAGCATGTCTCAACTTCAGCCCTTGAATGCAATGTTGTTTATATTTGCCCAATACTCCCCCCTCCCCTTGGGTCACTTAAAGATCATGCCAAATGCCTCTTTTCTTTTATCTGGATAGAGTATCCCATAAAAAATATTTGAAACAGTTACTTTCTTTGACATTTTGCAGATCTGGAAGGGAGTTTTCATAGCTACATGGTGTTTCCCTCCCCAAAGCCTGGCTCCCATGCAGCAAAAGTGATCCTTCTAAAATAACTCTTTTGGCCCTGGCTGGTGTGGTTCAATGGATTGAGTGCCCATCTGTGAACCAGAGGGTCGTTGGTTCAATTCCCAGTCAGGGCACATGCCTGGGTTGTGGGACCTCCCTCTTTTTCTCCCTCCCTACTCCTCTCTCTAAAAATAAATAAATAAAATACTAAAATCACTCTTCTGTTCCAAACCACTCACTGCCCTCAACACAGAGTAAAAACTGAAGTCCTTAGATGGCTTATGAAGCACTACACAATCTCCATCCACCCCCACCTTATCTTCCTCTACTGTCCTCTTTGCTCCCTTGCTTGCTTTGAACACCCCCACGTATTCTTGTACCTTAGGGCCTTTGCACCTGCTATGCCTCTACCTGAAATGCACTTTGCCCCAAATATCTGCACAGCTCAGTTCTTGGCTTCCTTCTAGTCTCAACTCAAATGTTGCCTTATCAGGCAGGCCTTTTACCATTCTGTATAAAATAGAACTCTTCCTCTCACCCCTCTCTATTTCTTTACCCTGTAGGCATCAACACCTTACATACCATATTGGCTCTTGCACTAAGAAGACCACTGCTTTGTTGACCACTTTATCACCAGCACTTAGACCCCAAAAACCCTTAGTAGATGCTCAGTAAACAGTTATTGAATGTTGAAAGAACCACCCTCTAAGGGATTCAGCAGCAACTAGGTCTCTTGTTCTAGTCTGCACATTAACCCATCAAATAGGCACATTGCTAACATCCTTTTTATCAAATTACTGTTTTCAATGTGTTCATGCTTTTAGTTTTTTCTGTGTTTTCTATACATGATTCCACATTTCTTTTTCACCAATATTCTGGGATAAATTATATCATGCTATTCCCCGATTTTTTTTTTACATTAAGCTACAGAACACAAAGTGTGGAAACCAATCATCTAGCTTCGTAAATGCCTCTGTAGATCAAAATGTATGCATGAGCTTAGCTTAAAAAATGTGTTTCACTCAAAGTTAACACATGATCCCTACCTCATAAGGCTCCAGAACCACCCCATTTGTAACCAAGGACATATTAGTTTGCATGTTTGATAATCTCAGTGCATATAGGTAGCAGCCCCCCTCCCCCAAAGCCTCCCTTACCTCAGCATTTTTTGGGTGCCCTGGAGCTCTGAGGTAGGATGTGCTCCCCGCAAGATGCATCGTCTGTGCACACATGGCAGATCCTTCTGGGGTAAAGCCAAGATGTTGGATATTTGAATCTAGTTTTATCTTGCTTTCTTGCTCCCTCTTAAAAGCATTGATGCAGCATAAGGTGGGGGGCTAACACGGAATTTAAATTTCTGTGGAAAGATAAGGAGAGAACAAAATGAAAGGGCTCCCAAGGTTCCATTGTTAAGGGAAAGAATGCTGAGAAAGGCAAACTTGCCCTCACTACACTTTCAAGTGAGAATGAAAAGGAACTAATTGGGGAGAATGGTGACAAAGAGAACAGGGAAATCTGGAAGAATTGAAAAGAATAGCATTAACTTTGGTTTGATGGTTTCAATCCATAACATGACAGAAAATTCTGGACCTCATTCTCACTTCTCTTACTTCTTTCCATTGGTAAGACTCCCCTCCTCTTCTAGAATCTCCTCCCACCTGGGAAAGAAAGAAAAAAGGGAGAAGACACTCATTACCTCCAGCAGCACCTCAGGGGCTCCCTACCCCAGAGAGATAAAGAGCTACTCTCCTACTAGCTGTACGTCTCCAGCAAGTTACTCAACTTGCTCTCTCTGCCTGATGGAAATAGTACCAATAATACTTCTACTTAGGAGTATGGGGAGGACTCCATAGGTTAGTGAATGCAGAGCACGTAGAATAATGCTTGGCACAATTGAAAATAAATAGTAGCCAGTGTCCCCCGCATCTCAGAAACGTCTTCCCTTGTCATACATAAGGTCAAAGACTTGCTGTCTGCACTGCCTTTAGGAAACAGAAGTACTCACTCCTCCGAACTCCAGCTCTGCGGCCCTCACCCAGAGGCGAGGCCCCCCAACCAGTCTCAAGACCAGGGATAGCTCTGCTCAAATGGAACCTCTCTTCCAGCACAACTGATTCATCAGTGGAAGCGAGTCTTAATCCAGATTGTGTATGTGTGAAGGGCAGCATGCTTTTCAGAATCCTGGTAATGAGACAGCGCTGAAAGTGGTTGAAGTTGAGGGTTTTCTTGGAGTTCACCTACTTGCTCCATTTTCCCCTCACCTACCATGAGCACATGGAATGAAGATTCCATTCTAAAGGCTTCATAGAGGTGTGTCTCTGAACCTAGATCCTCACCCATAAAGAAAATACATAAAATTCCAGAAAGAACCTGTGTCAAGAAAGATCTTAGTTCTTTCCTCCACAAGGTGGTCCGGAGTGGAATGAATGCATGGGCTCGGCCCTTTGTCCTTGAAGGCAAAGCAGGAAGGGGCAGCATCCTGCCAGCTAGAGCTGTTGATGCCATTTAGTCAAAGCAGCCACAGAACGATCCACCGTGGGGAACAACCACAAAGCCACAGTATAAAGCTAGATGATGTGTTTGTACAATTTGTTAAATAGTCACCCACAGATTAGTGTCTTTAAAAAAAGTCAGGGAGTGGACAGCTATCCAGTACTGCCTCCAGTACCTGATCGTTGGAGGGCGCAGGGGGAGATGCTGGACCGTAGAGTTCTGTAGTCTAACTAGGGGCTGTAAACCCATCAAAAAGCCCGTGAAAGCTTGGGAAGTTGATTGGTCATTAGAAAAAGCACCTGGTCATCCCTAACCCAGACCAATAGAACCCAGAGGAACAAAGAAACTCTCTTTCTCACTCACTTGCTCTCTCTCTCTCTCTCTCTCTCTCTCTCTCTCTCTCTCTCTCTCGCTCCATAACGCACTTGCCCTCTGCATTCACATTCTCTCTCACTTGCAAGCATGCAACCATGTAGGTCTAGCAGCTACCAGGGCCCACAGCAAACTGCACATGACTAAGAATGACTAAGTTTTAATGTTAAACAGCCACTCTGGAGACTGGCTTCTGTTTTGACCTTGCTGAGGACATGGTTGGACTTTTTCCATGGCAGGACAGACAAAGGGGGGACACAGAGGCAGCCTTCCACATGAATAAACCATCTCACCACACCACAGTTTCCCGTGCATGGGTCCTAAGAATGCTTTCCTCATGATCCCATGGAAAAGCCTGATTTCCACCGACAACAGAAGGAAGGCTATGAAATTCCAGGCAACATCCCTACAGAAAGAGTCATCCCCTGGGAACAGCCACACAGCCTACGAAAGCAGGGGAATGACTGTTATTGAGTACTATTACATGCTGAGGCACATACAGGACTGTTATGTGGGTAATTCAATCTTCAAACAATAGTATAAATTAGCTATTACTAGCTCCACTGTAGTAATGAGGACTCTAAGCTGAGAGTTAACAGACCTGCCCGCGGGTATAAAGTGAACATATGACAGACTGGCACTGGCATCCTTCACTAAGAACACCAGGCCTCCCTGCAAGGCTTAGTGCCGCACTGGTCTTCACGCGATGTACAGAGTTTTGACCACATTAAAGGTGTCCCCAGCCTGACCAGCACGACCTGGGAGTATGCTGTCATGGCAAAGAGAAACCGAAATAAGGGAGATCAAATTCAAGTGGTAATAACCTGACTTTGAGATGGGATTATCCTAGACGATCTGTGTGGGCTCAATGTCCGAGAAGAAGAAGTGATAAGAGCAGCAGAGGGAGAGAGAATTAAAGCTGCTCCACACGGTCATTGAAGATGGAGGGAGCAGCCACAGTCCAGGAACGTGGGAGGCCTCTGGCGGCTGGAAAAAGCATGCAGACAAATGGCCCTCCAGAGCTGCCAGAGGTAACACCACCCTCTGACATCTTACATTAGCCTAGGGACACCCACTTTCAGCCCCCTGACTTCCAGAACTGTAAGTTCCTAAATTGGGTTGTTTGGAACAGCTGAATTTGCTGTAATTTGGAACAGCAGCAATAAAAAACGAATTTACTTTGTTTTACTACAAACGTTCCTGCTACATTAGTTATTACTACATTTTGATTTACATCAGGAGTAGGCAAATGTTTTCTGTAAAGGGCTAGGTAGTAAATATTTTAGGCTCTGTGGGCTAAGAGGCCACTGTGTAATCTGCTATTGTAGAGGTGACAGCCACAGACAACAGAATGTGAGTGGGCCTGGCCGAGGTGGCAGCAGTTACAAAACAGGCTGAATAGGGGCTCTTCTTGCAACCCTGAGGGAATGGCACACAATAGGAGGGGGGCTTTAGACACCTGACCTCTTGAAATTAAATAGCACTGTTAGTGGTATTATTATAGTAACACAGCGGTATAATGCCTAATGCACAGCTTCTTCTGGAGTTTGGCACCTCTGGAGTATAGCATATTCCCAGGGGATAGGATGGAAAAGAAAGAAAAAAAAGCACTGGATTGAGAGTCTGGACCCCTGGTTCTAGTCCTGGTTTTGCTAACACCTGTGTACCTGTGTGACCCTGGGTAGGTTGTTTTAACCCCTGATGTCACAGTTTTTTCAACTATAAAGTGAAGCCACAAGTCTAGAAGGTGATGACCTACTGAGTGCCCTTCAGGTTTCTTTTTCTCATAATTTCCAGCAGTGTCGCTGGTCGGGACAGGTCAACCAGGAACGATGTGGAGTCTCAGGATGAACCAGTTCATCTCTCCAAGTGGTATCTGTAGGGATGTTAATCAACGTCAAGGTCACAGGAAGAATCCAACCGAAGCAGAGAGCTCCTTTAGTTGTTTGACCACAATTAAATTTATAGACTTGGAGGTGAGAGAAAGGTTGAGACGGATGAGTAAACTGCAGTTAAAGCAAACAATGAGAAGCAGCAGCAGCCTGGAGAATCTTGAATTCAGAAAATAAGCTCAGCTGGTTCTCAGCAATAAAAGCCTTGGGCAGACGGGAGACTAGCCCAGCGTGCGGCCACTTAGCACAATGGATTTGGCCCACGTGTCCACAGGTAAAAGGTGTACATCCTGAATTGATTTGCACTGAACTTTTTTACTGGCTCCCAAAACGAGTTGTTGACTGAAGAGTGAGGAAAGGGGTGGGGAACACAAGCAGTTTTGTTCCGCCCCAGAGAGGAGTGGTACAGAGCACCACAGGAGGGAAAACCAATCTTCCGAGAGCAAGCAGCCCATGCTGCGTCACAAGCAGATGCCTTTCAACTTTGGTGGGCAATCTAGTAGCCACTAACCATGTGTGGCTTTCCAAACTTAAGTTTAAATTCCTTAAAAGCAAATGAAACTAAAAATTGCATCTCTCAGTCGCACTAGACACATTTCAAATGCTCAGTAGTTGTGTATGGCTGGTGGTTACCACATCGGCCCGAAGGAATGCACGTTCCCATCGTTGCATAAAGTTCTGTCGCCCAGCACAGCTCTAGACCTGTGCTGCCCAAGTATGGCAGCTGTGAATCACGTGTGGCTGCTTAAGTTGATAAAATTGGAAACTATGTTCCTCGGTCGCACTAGCCACATCTCAAGTGCACAGTGACCATGCGAAACACCACCAATATAGAACATTTCCATCACTGCAGGAAGTTCCGTTGGACAGCACTGCCTGTGAGCTAATTTCCTGATCTTCTGGACCATCGGTATGACTTTCAGATCAAACATCATAGTTGTCTCAGAAAAGGGACAGGGTTAGATGTAGCTGGAGACTCCATGATTTACATGGCATTTATGTCAAGGTTTTCTTTCTCCATTTCTTTTTTTAATTTTTTTTTTATTTTTATCTCCTCGGTTATAGCAGTAACTACCAGCTGCCGTAGGTATTATGACAAGCACCCCCTGGCTCAAGTTTCAGATGCTATTTCCAACTGAAAGAGGAACAGAGGTCACTCCCAGACTCCCCTCCAAGTCTCAGCTCCCCCTGTTCACCTTCACACACTGTGTCAAAGGAATTTCCCAGGAAGGGAGTGGAGGAGGAGTTGGAGTCTTAGGAGAGGTTGGAATCTTAGAAAGATCTCCCTGAGATTTATTATGACCCTCAGATGCCCTTCATGCATGAGCGCCCCCTTCTGTGATGGAAGAAAGGGTCCTCAGTGCCGAAGGAAGAGGGGGGATGCTTAGACAGTGCTGTAGCCCCATCCTCTGCGCACCACACACATTGACACGCAAACTTGTGCAGCTCCATACAGAGAAACAGAGACAGAGATGGAGAGAGAGAGAGAGAGACAGAGAGAGAGAGAGAGAGAGAGAGAACTGTTTCTGCGAGTGACAAATTTTTTTCAAATTATAAACATATGTCTTTCAAAGCCCTCTGATTCTCCACAAACGTCACTGTCCACGGCCACTAAACATTCCCCCAACTGCTTCTAAATTGGGGGGGGGATGGATTAGTAGAAATATGTGATACCTCTCTGTATCTTGGCCTCCTCTCCTACTTAAGAAACACTCCCTCAAAGTCACTTGTTTGGGTTTAAACCACCAAGGTAGACAGCAGTTTTTGGAAGGGTAACAGATACTCTACTGGAGAAAGCAAGAACACCTGGATTTTACTTCATAGGTCCTCACATTAGCTCAAATTCATTAACCACATTTATTTAGAACTAACTGTGGTTTGCAGAAGCACATGGGTGGGAGTGAGGGACATTGGGAACTGCACTTCCTAAATACAAAACACTGTCCTATAGATACACAGGACAGAAGGAGGGCCCTGAATGGAATTTGTAAAATCTGAAGCTAAGCAGTGTTATCTAACCCAAATCTGCACTGGATACAGGAATCCCCACCATGTTCCCAAAATGTAACTCTGCAGACTCTGCCTACACACTGCAGGAGATTCATTTGATTTTGCTAATTCAAACTGCCAGGGATCAGAACAGACCTGCACCATCGTTATCTCCCCCTAAATTCAGGCACGATATATGTATGGATGAAAAAACAGGCTTCTGTGTTCCCTATCTCTTAACCCCTAAGACGAATCAGAGTGCAGACTCACCTGTTGCTGGATCGATACAGTTTGCTACTTTCCCTCCCACTGCTGGGATAAACCTCTCTCTATCTGTTGGATGATTCTAGAGACTGACTCAAGTTTCTCCCCGCTGCTAATTTTCAAAAGTAGAGTGGGTAGAAGTAAGTTTATGCTGCATTTCTATAGCGGCAGTGTCTGTAATTTGTATGTTAGAAGCCAACTCTTGTCATTTGATGCAGCCTCAGGGGCCAAACCTTAACCAAAGTAAAGCTGATGAAGCAAGATCAACGACTCTAGCTCTGCCTTTTCCATGGACTGAAATAGTACGTTCGTGTCTCCTCCCAAGTCTGGCAAACCTGTAAGAGCTGGTTCACAGCCCCATCACCACTACATGGGTGACGTGCATTTCAAACAAATTCCCCGTGTTCAAAACAAGATGGCTTCCCTTGGGAAACAATGCGGAAGATACATGAACTAAAATGTCGCTGCTTCCACGAGGCACAGAATATATATATAGTGTTTCAACAAGGTTAATTTTTTAATAATGAAAGTGAAAGAATTTGGAATGTATCAAAGCTGGTTGGAATTAGAATTTACTCTCAAACTTAAGAATTAAAAAAAAAATTTAAATGTCTAAATTGAGTAACAATATGGACTCCCTGAATGTTAAAAAAAAAAAAAAATAGACTAGGATCTAAATTTTTTTAAGGGTTATCCTTCAAAATAAGGAGGCAGCATACATTCAGTGACAGCTATTCTTAAGAGAAATGAGGAACCGCTCATGGATTGCTCTGTGTTTCCAATGATTAATGGTTATGGAGACATTTCAGACTCCCTTTTGATTGAGGTCTAGTGATTTTTTATAAAAGCGCAGTCATCCTTGTATTTATATGATTCTATTTTCATACCTTGAAGGTGAAAACCAAATAACCAAAGATCTTAGGTAAAAGATTCAACACTAACTTTTTTTTTTTAATCATTTTTTGGTTTGGGGTTTTCTATTTTTAAAATCCCTGATGACTGGGGCAAGATACCCCTCACTCTTGTAAACCCTTCTCAGCTTCCAGCCTCCTTCTCTGCTTCCTTCATCCATCCATCTCTCCCTCTCTTCTTTTCCCTTCTGACTCTCCTCTCACAAGCAAACACCCTCGTAAAGTCCAGGGTCCGTAAAAGTTGCAGAGGCCCAACTCTGTGAAAGATCAGAGCCCTGCTCCAGGCCAGCTCGAGGCTGCGGGGCCGCTGTGGGAGACCACTGGTGCAGGAAGCACGTCTGCTTACACCGCAGCCTGAGGTGTGCAGCAGAAAGCTCCTCTGAACAGAGCTCAGAGAACGCCCCACCTGCCGTAACCCAGAAAATGCATTTGCTTCTCCACCTTCCCTCACAAATCTGAGCTCTGTCCACCAAGGTGACTTAAACGCAAACCTCCTAACTGTGCTCTGCTGTGAAAAGAGGGCAGAAACCAGTTTCGGATCCCACAGGAACCCTCTGCCCCCTGATCCGTTTCCATTTTTAAAACTGGCTTGAAACACTAGACATTTGATCCACTAAATCGGTGTAAGGAGTCCAAGGAACTGCTCTCAAGAGGTTGGTTTTCAGGCCACATATTATTCTTACCCTAGAAAACAGGAGGTGTTGCGCTAACAAATTCACTCTGGGAGTAGATGTGAGAGCAGAAGGCAACTTCTCTGTTGTAAATCCAGTCCGGACTTAGTCAGCAGCTCATGTGTCTCTTCTGAGGGATAGGCCATCTCGTTACTTTTTTAAATCCTCACCTGAAGATATGCTTATTGATTTCAGAGAGACAGGAAGGGAGGGAGAGAAACATCATGTGAGAGAGAGAAACATCCACCGGTTCCCTCTCATATTCACCCTGACCGAGGATTGAACCCACAACCTAGGCATGCGTTCTGATGAGGAATTAAACCCTGGACCTTTCAGTTTATAGGGATGTTCCAACCAACTGAGCCACCCAGCCAAGACAGGCTTTGTCGTTGTTTCATCATACCAAGGAATGACCCCACAAGGCATGCTTACAGAGCTCCTGCACTTAAATCCTCAATGCACTTGTTTGTTATGTGCCCTGGAACAATGAGAGTTACAAAAACTGTTAACCTCAGAGCCTTCCATCTGCACAACACCAGACTTTTCTCAAAGGGCTCTCACAGACATGAGCTCATTGGGCTTTCACAAGGCCTCATGGTCAGGCAGCCGAAGAAGGATCACGAGACATCAGTGGAGGTGTCCTCCAGGCTCTGGGGTCAGATGGACCTGAATTCAAATCCTGCCTCTGCCATTTATGATCCATGTAGCCTTAGGTAAATTATTCCACATCTCTAGGCCTCTGCTTCCTCATTTGTCAGCCTGGGACAGTAGTAGTACCTTCTTTAAAGAGTTGTTCCAAGGTTGAGGGTGATGAAGAAGCCATCTGAAGGATTTAGCCTAGTACAGGGCACATGTAAACCATACAATGTCAGCTATTATTAGTAATAAATATGTTCAGCTCACAGAAGCAGTCTGCAATAGAATATCCAACATTAAAAGCCCATCTTTTCTATTCATTTACCAACAGGAACAAAATCCTTAGTTGACAGTGAAATCCAAACAAGCAGATTGTAGCATCTGTACAATTGTAGTCATCTTAGTAATTTGTGAGCAACTGATGCTCTGAAACTCAGCAGGCTCAGTGCTGCAAAGGGGATGTATTATTTGCTCTAGTGATTAAAACTACACTATTATTTATCAACCATTACTTAGAAATAGTTGCATTATTGCCATTTCATTTTTAGCTGTGCATTTTCCATAAATACAAATCACGTTTACAGTGATCGTTTGGTTGAGATCACTATTTTCTGGGTTTCCTGGAACTTGTTGTCCAATCAGCTGTTTGGACATTAACTTGATACGCATGCCTGCTCATTCTACTTTTCTAAAATTTCTTGCTTAGAACTCTAAGCAATACATGCCAAGATTTACCCCTTCTCTAAAATGAACTAACTTTGTAAGCAAAATAAGAAATGGTAAAATTATATATTTTAAAGTTTATTCATGCATTAAGATGTAGTCCATTCTTTTGACCTATGCCTGCTCAGCTCAGAAGGGTGGACTAGACTGCCATAGCTCCCATAGGGACACAGGTGTCTTTGTGTAATAGACAGCTTTTGTTCATGTCCTTGTAACCAAAGAAAAATGTCATGGGCTTCTAAGAGCAAAGGTTTTATTCTCACTTATTTCACAGGTCAGCTGTGAGTTGGTTGGCGCTCTGCCCTGTGTGCCTGCATTCTGCAACCAAGCTCATCTAGGTCATGTTGATCTCGAAGAAAAAGGAGAAATCAGTGGCTGGTCCACAGGATGGGTCTTCATTCTCTGCCAGAAAGAGGCACACCCCATTCCAACTCACGTTTTATAGGCGCAGGCCACGTGGTCAAGCCTGCCTTCCACGGTTGGTGAAGCACATTCAGCCACGGGGTGGCGCACTGCAAGCCACATGGCAGAAGTGGGCATGTACCACCCTCCCACAATGGGCAGCCAGTGAGAACAATACCACAGTGCGCCACCCTTGGAGTTTTGGTTCACTTTGAATGATGTTCCTATCTGAGATCTCTTTTGATGGTGTTAGGGACATTCCCAAGATTGAGAGAGCAGTATGGAATGGATTTAAGATTCACCCTCAGACGGAAGAACTCTATTGTTGGGACACTCTAGCCCCGCTCCCACTTTTGTATGACCCAAGAGCTTTGTAAGTTTTTACATTTGTCAGGGGTCATAGAAAAAAAAAAAAAAAAGCAAAAAGAAGGATATGTGACAAATACCAAGTGCATCCTACAAGGCTTAAAATATTCATTATCTAACTTTTTACAAAAAGATTGTCAACTCTGGACTAAAACTAAATTTAGAATTGGCCCTGGAATGTTGATTTCATCTGCACTGGAAACAACTCAGATGAAATCAGCTTCTAAAAGTAACAAACATAACCCTTAATTCACTGACTGCTGACCAGTATAGGGTTACTCCTCTAGAATCTAGAGTCTAAACTCCAAAGATTGTCTGTCCATCCACACCTCTGGTATTGCACTTAGCACATAGGATTGTAACTATTTTTTATGCATCTATGGCCCATAAAGGGACCAGGATAATTTCCTGAGGGAAAAGACTCAGCCCAGTGCTAGACAAAGGTGTTCACAAATGCTTTTAATAGAATTAAACTAAACTACTGGCATGTCAGAGAATCTTAAGATACCAGCTCTCAATTACATCATGAATCCTTTGCTCTTAAATAAATTCCTCACCTCAGTGTATTTATCTGAAAAATGGAAATAGGTATGTTTGTCACTGTAAGGTTTCTTTAAATATTTACTTACGATGACGTAAGAAAGTCCTGTTTGCTCCACCGCATTAACTGAAATTAAAAAAAAAAAAAAAAAAAAAAAAAAAAAAAAAAAAAAAAAAAAAGACCAAAAAGGTAAGGAAAGTTTGTTACTGCATCCAAAAAGTCTTAATTGAGTTATAAGTATGTGAAGTCCAATTTCATCAACTTCCAATAGCACAAGAATTTGGTCAGAAAATAGTCTACTAACTAACTATTAAATATTTGTTTTTCTGTCCTTATTCAGTTGAGATATTGCCAACAGATGACAGCCAAATTTTCAGAACCTGCAGAAAGCCCGGGCTGTCATTGCAATCATGGCATTTGCTGCTGTGCTCCCACGGCTGTTTGGTGTTAAAGTGCGTTAGTCTCCCCGCCAGCAGTTCGCAGCCCTGATGCACATTCGAGTCCCAGGCAGAGGGTCTCAAAAATACTGAAACTGGGGCTCGTCTCCTGAGATTCTCACGTCGCTGACAGGGAAGGACGGCGGGTTCCTTTCTCAAATCTCCTTCCTTTTTTTCAGACGCATCTTTTCCTCAGTTTTCATGTGCCTGTCTTTCTGGAGTTTCTCATACCTGCTCCCATCCCAGATATTTCATAATTTTATATTCTCTAATTCCTTGTTCTTTCCTGATGGTTAATTGTTGGTTGGTTGGTTTTCAGTTCCTGAATCTAAGTTTACAATTTGTTAATTCATTCTTCAACTGTATTCATTCCACTATGTGTTCCATCATTTCTCTTTTTTATTGGAAATATTTTCTAATATTTTCCCAACATTTTATTATTAAAAGTTCCAAACATGCTGAAAAATTCGAAGAATTTTATGGTGAACACATGCACACCCCAAACTTTAATTCTACCATTAGTATCTTAATATTGTACCTGCTTTATCACATACCCAACCTTCTTTTATTGCCACATTTCAAAGTAAATGACAGACACCTGTGTACTTTCCCCTAGTACATCGCATCAGTATTTTTTAATAAGCTCTTTGAGTCATTCTTAAGTTCAGGTTGGGGGACCATGTGGATCTTCATCCTAGCACATAGTGTCCTGGCTTGAGGTGTGCAAAGGGCTTACAAAATTTCTTTCTCCACCTGCTCCTGAGAAATCCTCTTAAAAGCCTTTTTAAAAAGTCAGAAAAAAAAAATGAGAGAATGTCTAAGTCCGACAAAAAGTAAGTACAAGCCGAGTCGATCAATAACTTTGGGCAGGAAAAAAAGACAAAGCAATACATGAAGACAGTGTCTTGCACGGTGCTTAGACTGGGGGTAAAAAGGGAAGGACAATGTCACCTTGATTCAATTCAGTATGTCTTTCAGCCCACGGTTTTCCTCTGGATATTTCCGTGTGGCTAATAAGAGAAAAGTCCCCGGCCAGGCACTTTGACTGGTCTCTCCACCAGTCTCCAGCTGCCTTTCAATCCAGTCAGCTGTCACCTCCAGTCCCAACCCAGCTTCCTTTGGGCCCTAACCCTTTCCTAAGGGTTTAGTGAGAGTGAACAACACTGTCGGAGGAGGCCCTCCTCCAAGTTGGCTAAATAAACACCCACAATTACTTGTGAGGAGCAAATTGAGTTAATGATCTTGGTGCTAAAACAAAACATGAGTTTTGATGAGTTAACAACATTTGAAAGTTTGCTCTTATCATGGGTATGTTTAAAGTTAACTGCTGAGTAAAATTGCCCAAGGATCTTATGCATATCCTCTGTTAATTAATCCTAAATGTTTGATCTGCTGCTGGCAAAAATGAATGAGAGGTACAAACTTGTGTGCTTACTGAGCCGACCAGCCCCGGTGTTCTGAAAGGTCACGGTTCCTCATCTGTGAGCAGTCAACTGAATGTGTATTTGGATGAAAGTTTTCACTAGAGCTTCAGGTGTGTAGTAAATATTACAATAAATGAAAAAGAATGTTGTCATTAATAACATCAACTCACATCAAAATAATGCCCTTACTCTTTTGTTTCCTTGTTTTACTAGAATGCTATCTGTTCTAAATTTTGTTAGGTTTCCCAAATAATCTAATCACATATTTGAAGTCAGTGTGTGCTAAATACTGACATTTCTGCTATTTTAGATATAAGAATAACTTCCTTTCAGGAAATCCAAAAATGGTCATGTGTACACACACATCTATTCTCACCTAATCATTACACAATAGGCAACACATATCCTTTTTATATCCTAAGCAAACACTAAGGGGAAAAAAGCTCTTTGGATGATGGACACATATGTTCATTCTCTAGCAACCATCTCTACAAGTATCCAGACCAGATTTCTTCCTAATACATACAAATAAATCTTGTTCCCCTTCGTGATACAGTGAAAGCATTGAGTGAAAGCACAATTCTCACTTTGCGTAACTTCGCCCAGCATCGAAGAATGGTGTGGAGAGCCGTGTCTCACGAGGTGGCAGAGTTGGAATTGCTCTTCCGGTAGATGCCACCTCCTGCGTGTTTTGATCGTCTGAATACTGGGGCCTGGCCAGGTCAGTGGTGGAGAAGGAGTAGACCATGCATGAGCCAAGGTAGGGGTCCTGAGCTCTCAGGGCCCCATCCCCTTACCCCACACTCCTAGTCACAGAGGAAGAGGCCTCTGAAGAAGAGGCCCAGTGCGTGGGAGTTATCCAAAAAAGGAAGGTACAAAGAGAAAGAAAAGAGGGAGGAGTCCATCAAAAATATTTGAGGGCCCCATAAGGTAGTAATTATGAAATTGGGCTCCTTGTTTTCGTGAAACGTGCCAATCTGTCAACACCACTGTTGCAACAGAATTCCCTGTGTCTGAGCCTACAGGATGCAAACAACTGTTTCCCAACCTGTAGATTTCAGGTTTTCCAGCCTTCTGAGGAAGCCATTTTACTACAGAGTGAAGCTAAAACTCTTCCCAGTTAATTCAAAACATGTTATTAGAAATCTTTTGCAACGTGGCATCTTCTAGAAGCTGCGGGCTTTACAAGGGGATGACTCACGTTCAGCCAGTGCCAGCTCACGTTCATTTTCTTAATTGATCCCACTTTACAAATAGGGATTTGCAGTACGGAAAGAGTTCAGATGACTTGTTTACACAGTAGAATCAAAGACAGAGGCTGTCTCCCATCTATCTGCACCCTTTCCGCATCTTCTGAGTTTTATCAAATGGATAAAATAAAATTTTCATATTGACACGAGGCAGGGATAGACTCATGAACTCTTTTTATCTAAATATAAAAGCTTTCTTTTATACTTAATGTACATAATCGTGGTATTGACAGAACAGCCCGAGTAAGCATAACTTAAGCTGCTTTATCTTTCCGAAACAGGGAAGAATTTCTTTTAAGGAACCACACATTAAAATGGAAATACAGCCCTTTGTTTAGTCTAATGCCAAGGGGAATTCAACACAAAATGGATCTTGGGCTGACAGCATCCAGGGAATTTTGTGCAAGGTAACTAGGCCTCTGGGGTCCAGGAGGACCTGGGGAGGAAGCCTTGGCTTCCTCTTTCTGCTGATTAAGAGTCTAGTGCTCCAGACTCGGAAGGGAGATCTTATCAAGGCCCTTGGAAAAGCTGCATTGTTACGGCTCTCCTTGTTTCCTTAACGCGGCCAAGAAAAAAGGAATAACATTTAAAGTTCATTCTGGCTTGTCAGCTGTTCAGATGCTTAAGTTAACTCCTCACCAAGATTTTCTGAACCTGTGGGAATATTTCAAAGGATTGAAGGATGGCCTGGGTTCTCTAAAGAATCTAGAACCCCCTCCCCAATAAGATTCTAGTCTCTCAATTACCTAGTACTGTTGTTTGTACGTGTATTCACAAGTTCTCAGTTAATTTAGGACCTCTATACCATTTGTTACTCTCTGCCAATAAAATATGATATTTAATAGGTTCCACTAGGTTATTCAAAGCTTTCTTTAATTCGGAGTACCTATACATACATTACAGATTTCTAGTTTTATTGGATTATGAGCAAAAATTATGGCCACTGAAACTGTTTTTTGGAATTTATTAATGCTTTCTTTGTGGCCAATTATATAATTGAGTTCTGTAAATTCCCAGAGTCATAAAGGAACATATTTTTCTGTAGGTGATCAACATAATATCAATTATGTTGAAGGTGTTCTTTATATTTTTTAAACTCTATTTTTTCTTAGGCTTTTTTAAAATTATATTTTATTGATTATGCTATTACAGTTGTCCCATTTCCCCCCTTCATTCCCCTCCACCCTGCACACCCCCTCCCACCCACATTCCCCCCTTTAGTTCATGCCCATGTGTCATAAGTTCTTTAGCTTCTACATTTCCCACACTACTCTTGCCCTCCCCCTGTCTATTTTCTACCTACCATCTATGCTACTTGTTCTATGTACCTTGTCCCCCTCTCTCCTCCTCCCACTCCCCTATTGCTAACCCTCCATGTGATCTCCATTTCTGTGTTTCTGCTCCTGTTATAGTGGTTTACTTAGTTGACTTTTGTTTTAGGTCTGGTTGTTAATACCTGTGAGTTTGCTGTCTTTTTACTGTTCATATTTTTTATCTTCTTTTTCTTACATAAGTCCCTTTAACATTTCATATAATAAGGGCTTGGTGATGATGAACTCCTTTAACTTGACCTTATCTGAGAAGCACTTTATCTTCCCTTCCATTCTAAATGACAGCTTTGCTGGATAGAGCAATCTTGGGTGTAGGTCTTTGATTTTCATGACTTGGAGTACCTCTTTCCAGCCCCTTCTTGCCTGAAAGGTCTCTTTTGAGAAATCAGCTGACAGTCTGATGGGAACTCCTTTGTAGGTGACTGTCCCCTTATCCCTTGCTGCTTCTAGAATTCTCTCCTTCATTTTAATCTTGGGTAATGTAATTATAATGTGCCTTGGTGTGTTCCTCCTCGGATCCACCTTCTTTGGGACTCTCTGAGCTTCCTGGACTTCCTGGAAGACTATTTCCTTTGCCAGATTGGGGAAGTTCCCCTTTATTATTTATTCAAATAACTTTTCCACTTGTTGCTCTTCTTCTTCCTCTTCTGGTATCCCTATAATTCGGATGTTGGGACATTTAAGATGTCCTGGAGGTTCCTAAGCCTCTCCTCATTTTTTTGAATTCTTGTTTCTTCCTTGTTTTTTGTTTGGTTGTTTCTTTCTTTCTTCTGGTCCACTCCATTGATTTGAGTCCAGTTTTCCTCCCATCTCTGTTAGTTCCCCACGCATTTTTCCTCATTTCACTTATTGTAGCCTTCATTTTTTCATCTAATTTGTGAGCAAAATCAACCAATTCTGTGAGCATACAGATCACCAGGGCTTTGAATTGTGCATCTGATAGATTGGCAATCTCTTCGTCACTTAGATAAATTGGCTCTGGGGCTTTGATTTGTTCTCCAGTTTGAGCCATTTTTATTTCT
>PVKU01010248.1:0-53882 GCA_004027475.1 Anoura caudifer
AGGAACCCTAAGTTAAAGCACCTGTGTGGGAGCTTGGAGAAGATTGGCTCCAGAAAATGGGACACACCTGCCCAGACTCATGATGGCATCCCAATAACCTTGGAAACATACAGGAATGCTGGCAGGTGTAACCGATTGTAGGAGGAGTCAGAAATAGGGCTGCAGAGGAGGATTGGCTTGGGGATTTAAACCCAGGCGTGGCAGCCATTTGGGGGGAGATCGGTTTCACGGGGGAGATCCATGCGGTTTCACTAGAGAGCAGGACCCGCAGCTCCATGAGGGAAAATCACCATGTGGCTTTAGCAGAGAATTGCCACTAGGCTTTGTCCGAGTGGAGACCCTCTCGCAGCTTTGCCAGAGGGGGAGATTCCACATGGTTGCACCAGAGTGCAGACCCCTGCAGCTTTGGTGAAGAGGGAGAGCCATGAGGCTTTGCCACAGTGGGGACCCCTTCCCCACAGCGTTGGTAGAAGAAGGACCACGCAGCTTTGGGGTGCTTCCTTTGGCTGCGTGGCCTGGGAGCAAGAGAGACTTTGCTTAGAAGAAGGTTGAAAGAACTCTTGCCAGTAGGCCATGAGAAGGTGCCACATGGCTTTGGATTAACCAGAGATCCTGCCTGGACGACGACACAGCTGACGGTGTCAAGAGCCTGGATCCCAGATGTTTGCTTCTCTTCCTTGCAAGTACGGTACCCTGACTTAGGGCAGAGGGAGATAGGAAGCACTGTGGGTGTCTGGGTATCCTAAAGGACTTTGATATATTAATGGAAACGTTAGGTTGCTACTTTGACTCTGTATAACATTAATAAACATTTCCGTTCCTTTTCACAAATCTCTGGCTTTGAGAGACATCTTTCCATAAGGCGGCGGACAATAACGGACCCTTTCTGTTGCTCAGTAACAGTTTTGGGGGCTCGTCCGGGGTCTGAATTGCCCATGGCAGACTGACCCCTCAGGTTCGAGAAAGTGAGACTTTGGAAGTGTTTTGCCAGTCTCGAGAACCTTCTGTTTTGCTCTGTAAGACTCTGACATCTATCAGTCTGTTCTCTGCATTTATGAGTCTGTCACCACTTTGTTAGTTTATTTTGCTCATTAGATCCCACCTGTAAGTGAAATCAAATGGTATTTGTCTTTCTCTGATTGGCTTATTTCGCTTGGCATAATATTCTCCAGGTTCTTGTGTTCAACCTATGACAGAGCACACTGTCTTATCATCACCAAGATACATATGATCTCCATATTTCTGCTAATGGATATGTAGAAGATATGTAGATGGATAGATAGATGATAGATGGATAGACAAAATCTCTGACTCTATATACTCAAATGTTTTATTCAAATGAAGAATAAAATTGTGTGTATATGTCTCACGACACTATGTAAGTTCAATGAGCATAGCGATTATGACTTTCAAGGAACACAGCCTTTACTACTATAACATCCTCCAGTTCCTCTAGTTGTTTCAATAATCCATTCTTTTATCCCATCTACCTGTTTTGTATAATATCTTAGCTAATGCTCAGTATTATAGAACATTACTCAGAGATTCCAATGAACAGATGAAATCCATGATAAAATAAACTTTCTAAGGACATAGTTTATTCTCTAATGAAAATGATTAAAAATAGTAAAAACAAAAGGACATTGTACTCTGATATTAAAAAATGTCTTTCACTTGGGAGGGGGTAAAATACAACTAGCATTTATCTTAATAGATAACCAATGAAAAGGAAAATAAATTTTATTTTTTAAAAAAGATCAGAAGAAACAAATCCAGTACACATTTTTCAGTAAAATTTAGTTGGCATACAATATTACATTAGTTTCAGGTATGCAACATAATGATTAAACATTTATATGTATATCTTACAAAGTGATCACTGTCATAAATCTAGTAACTGTCACTACGCAAAGTTAACATTATTTACTACATTTTCTATGCTATACATCACATCTCACTTATTTTATTTTTTAAATACATTTTAGTGATTATACTATTATAGTTGTCCCATTTTCCCCCCTTTATTCCATTCTGCCCCATACCCCTCCTCCCACCTGCATTTCCCACCCCCACTTAGTTCATGCCCATGGGTCATACATATAAGCAATTTGGCTTCTCCATTCCCATACTATTCTTAACCTCCCCCTGTCTATTCTGTACCTACCATTTATGCTACTTCTTCCCTGTACCTTTTCCCCCATTCCCTCCCCTCCCCCTCCTGGCTGAAAACCTCCATGTGATCTCCATTTTTGTGGTTCTGTTCCTGTTCCAGTTGTTTGCTTAGTTTGTTTTTGGTTTTGATTTTTTAGGTTCAGTTGTTGATAGTTGTGAGTTTGTTGTCATTTTAATGTTCACATTTTTATCTTCTTTTTCTTAGATAAGTCCCTTTAACATTTCATATAAGGTCTTGGAGACGATGAACTCCTTTAAGTTGACCTGATCTGGAAAGCACTTTATCTGCCCTTCCATTCTAAATGATAGCTTTGTTTGACAAAGTAATCTTGGATGTAGGTCCTTGCCTTTCCTGATTTGGAATATTTCTTTTCACCCCCTTCTTGCCTGTAAAGTTTCTTTTGAGAAATCAGCTGACAGCATTATGGGAACTTCTTTGTAGGTAACTGTTTCCTTTTCTCTTGCTGCTTTTAAGATTCTCACCATCTCTTTAATCTTGGATAATGTAGTTATGATGTGCCTTGGGGTTTTATTCCTTGGGGCCTATATGCATCTGCTTTAACAGGAGAATCTGCTAGAAATATACAAGCCCTCTAGCTTGATGCCTTTATTCATTTAGGATGGCTTCAGCAAATTAAAACTGATAACAGCCCTCGATACCTTGCCCATTCTATTCAGGTTTTTCTTCAGCATTGTAATATCCAGCATAAAGCAGGAATATCTTACAATCCAACCGGTCAGATAATTGTAGAACGGGCTCATCATATTTTTAAAAATCTTAAAAACCAAGAAAAACAGGGAGTCATAAGCCCTTCCCCCCAAAATTTCATTATGTTGACCCTGTTTACCTATAATTTTCTAAATTATGATGAATCACTTTGTGCTCCAATTGAGAAACATTTTCAGAAGAAGGAGCCAAAGTCATCTTATCCTCAGGTTTTATATAGAGATTCACTGGGAGATGGCTCTTGGCAGGGCCCTGTAGATCTCTTAACTTGGGGAAGAGGGTGTATGTGTTTTCATCCCTACAGGTCCTGTCTGGCTGCCAGCCAAAAGAGTAAAACTTTATCATGAGCAGGACAGACACCGAGCTTCGCTACCTGGAGCTGAGAACTGATCAACCGACAGACCAGATGGCCCAGCTGACCCTGAACAACCAGAAGGAAAACAGACACCCACACCATCACTCATGGGCCTGGGTCCGCCAACGGAAGAGGAAGAGGCCTGCCCCAATCACAGGGGCTGAGACTCAAGTGCCTCCTGCAGAGAGCAACAACCCCTCAATGCCCCATAATGTTCAATGGTTAAACACTAAAAACTGTTTCAGTGGACTGAATTTACAAGTGTGGGACCTAGCAGCCCTTGGAATCCCCTTTGTCTTAATCCTTATCTGTGCTTTATGATGTATATGGAGGTTGTTTTCTTGAGATCACATTCGGGAACAGCAAATAGTAGTTTTCACAGTCTTAACAGCTACAATTGCACTTGCGATACAAAAAGGAGGGAGATCAGGTGTTGGGAACTGCCCTGCCTGGTTTCAGAAGCTGTAACCCCCCCATGGCTAAGGCTGAGTAAGAGCCCAAGGGACCTGCTTCATCTGGGTCTGTTCTGCCATGAGGACCTGAGCCAATGAGGAGACAAAGATTATCTTCCTGGCAGGAGCCCCACCTCTGCCCACTTTACTTCACCCTGCCTGGCCTCCATTGCTTGATTGGTTAGCCAATGATGAGTAAGATCCCTCAAGGGAGGATTGACCTAAGACAGACATCATGTTGGGGCCCTCTGGGAAGGACTTGGGGGGCTATGGAAAAGGGGGAGATGGACCCTCACCCCTCGGCCTTGACATAGCCTAAGTCTTCATTCTGTCTGCAAGAAGTCTCCTCCTAATTGCTTGGCTGCCTGCCTTCCCCTGCTCCACCTCAGCCTGAAACAATGCCAGAGGTGGGTGTAGCCCTGTGCTGGCAAGAGCAGATTCCTCAGGGCAATCAGGCCTAAGAAAGAAAGCATAAAATCCTATGAAACCTACTCTGCTAATATACTCAATTTAAATGATAAGGATCCAAGCTTGAAATGAGTTTGTTTCCCTAAAATTTTATGGCACTATAGCTATCTGACCCTTACTCAAAATAGGCCCTCAGAGTTCTTTGAATGTTATCTATTTTATCATTACTTCCTAACAATGATTGATGGGCTTAATCTGAGAATGTGGGTCTTTGGAACCACTGATTGCTTACTGATTATAATGCTCTATGTACTTTGATGTATTTGCAAATTATTTTCCCAGGGTCATGTGGGAGACCAGCAAGCAGCAAGCTTTGTGGGATCTATAGTGATCCTAACTAAAAACAAGGAGGGAGATGTAGGAGACCATTCTGCATGGTGTGGGCCCAGCTCCCACTTGGAGATGCACAGGACCCACACACATGGATAGGTTCTCTCATGGGGAATCAGGCCTGCACTGTGCCTGAACTGCTATGAGACTTGCTTTTGCTAAAACTCCCTCACCCTGAATTGAGACAGCAAGTGCTTACTGTAACTTCTAAAATCCGTGCTAAACCTTGCAAGGACCAGTGTAACAAATCCAACCACTTTTCCCTTTTTATTTGTAAATATCCTTTTTCTGTGATGTGATTAGCAGCAGCATCTCCTTTGTTGTCTGTAAAAGGTAACCACTTAAAGTGAACCTGTGCATAGTAAATGAGAACCATAATGGAATGTGCCAAGAAACCCAATAAAGGCCGGTCATGGCAAGGGCCAAGGCTTTTGCTCCCCTTGAGAGAAAAGCCATGCTGTCCCTTTTCCTCCACTGGACTCAGTAGTCCATGTGAATATCTCGTGCCTCATCCACAATGTGGCAGACCCTACAAGCCAGAGTCCACATCAATTGAATATTTATTTCCTCCTCCTTCTCTAAATTGTTGATTTGAGTAGCGGTTTCCTTCTTGTCACTGTTGGTTCCTTGTACATGTTCCTTTGTTTCACTTTTCATAACCTTCACTTTTTCCTCTATTTTGTGACCATACTCAACCATTTCTGTGAGCAGCCTGATTACCAGTGTTTTGAACTGTGCATTTGATAGGAAGGCTCTCTCTTCATTGCTTAGTTGTATTTTTTCTGGATCTTTGATCTGTTCTTTCATTTGGCCCTTTTTTTTTTTGTCTCAGTGCACCTGTTACATAGTAAGGGGTGGAACCTTAGGTTTTTGCTGGGGCCAAGCAACCCACATCACTGTTTTGTGCAGCTGTGTGTGTGGGAGGTGGCCGAGTGGAAACTATGCTGCTAGGTTGGCCCTGGGCTGGCTTTCATTCACTTCCTCTGCTACCCACAAGCAAAGTGGGCCCTTCTGATACTGATTAGCAGGCAGGTGGGTTTGTGTACACCCTAGGACTCTGTGGTTCTCTGCAAGGAACTCTTCTGAGATGCCGGAAGTTTCTCCTGCCACTGCAACCTCCACAGGTTTCTCCAGTTAGAGGTTTTGGGGCTTTATTTCCCTGTGCTGGAATCTTGGGTTGCATGATCTATCTTGCTCCCCAGTTTTTCCTCCCAGTTTATATGCACACAAATGTAGGACTGCTTGCTCCATCAGCAGCCACCTCACCAGGTCTGCAAATCACCCCCTTGCTGTGTGTCCTTTCTGATTAGCTACCTGTCTCCACCCCTCCTACAGATCTGGATGAATGTTTATTTAACTCCTTGGTTGACAGACTTTCATACAGTTCATTTTTCTGGCAGTATTTTTTTTTTTAATTTATTGTTGTCCTTCTTTTGGTTGTGCAAGGAGGCACACTATTGCCCCTACCTGTGTCTCCATCTTGGCCAGAAGTCTGACTTATTTATTTTTAACTGGCAGTTTGTATCTCTGAATCCCTTTTCTATTTTTAACCCATCCCCCACCACCTACACTTTGGCAACCATTAATTTGTTCTCTATATCTATGAATCTGTATTTTTTCCCTTATTTGTTTTGTTTTAGATTCTACATATAACTAAAATTATATAGCATTTGTCTTTCTTTGTCTGACCTATTTCACTTAGGATAGGACCTAGGTGCAAGTCCATCCAAGTTGTCACAAATTACAAGATTTCATTCTTTTTATCACTAATAGTCCATTGTATATGTGTATACATATATATGCATATATAAAGAAGATGTATTTGCACATATATATGTGTATTTGTTGATATATGTAACTATTTAGTGATGCATTTATTAGTGGATATTAAGGTTGCTTCCATACCTTGGTATTATAAACAATGTTATGATAAATATAATGGCATATATATCTTTTTAATTAGTTTTTTTATTTTCTTTAGATAAATACCCAAAATTGAATTTCTGTGTTGTTAGTTCCGTTTTTAATTTTTTGATGAACCTCCATATTTTTCGTAGTGACTGCTCCAGTTTGCAATTTCACCGACAGTATATGATGTTGACCTTCTCTCCACATCCCTGCCAACACTTATTTGTTAACTTTTTTCAATATTATTTTGTATTGGCTTCAGGTGTACAACATAACTTTGTATTGTTTATTTTTTGATGTTGAGTTGTGTGAGCTCTTTATATATTTTGAATATTAACCCCTTGTTAGATACAGGATTTGGAAATATTTTCTCCCATCCAGTAGGTGTCTTTTCATTTTGTTGATTTCTTTCTTTCTTTCTTTCTTTCTTTCTTTCTTTCTTTCTTTCTTTCTTTCTTTCTTTCTTTCTTTTTTTCTGGGCAGAAGCTTTTTATATTGATGTAGTCCCACCTGTTTTTGTTATTGTTGCTTTTGCTTTTGATATCAGATCCAAAAATTTTACCAACAAGGCTAATGCCAGAGAGCTTTCCACCAATGCTCTCTTTTAGAAGTTCATGGTTTGAAGTCTTACATGCAAGTCTTTAATCCGTGTATGTTGGGGGGGGGGCGCTGTGTGGTATAAGAGTGTGGCCTAGTTTCATTCCTTTGCATGCGGCTGTCCAGTTTTCCATACACCACTTATTGAGGAGTATATATACTTTTCCAAAGTGTATTTTTGCATCCTTTGTTATAAATCAATTGGTCATATATGTGTATGCTTATTTCTGGGCTCCGATTGGTTCCTTTTTATATTTGCTAACTCTGTTAAAGTTCTCACTGTGTTCCTCTATTTTTCTCCCATGTTTGATGAGCATCTTTATGACTGATGGCTCGAATTCTTTACTAGGAATATCACTTACCTTCATTTTGTTAAGGTTTTTTTCTAGGGTTTTAGGTTGTTCTTTCATTTTGAACATAGTCCTTTGTCTTATAGTTTTATTTGTCATTATGTATTTGTTTCCAAGTTAAACAGAAATAGCTACCTTTCTTTGTCTTGAAGGAGCGGCCTTGAGTAGGATGTGTAGGAGCAACCTCTGTATAGGGTGCATGTGCTAGGTAACTATTGAGGCCTACCTGGGGCTAACATGGATGTATGCAGTGCTGAGCGTGCCCCAGTGGGCTGGCTTGCTGGAGCTGGGGCTGGCATAAACTGAGGTGGCCTAGAGCACAGTGTGGCAGGCAGCCTTGCAAGCCAACTAAAGCACTTGTCTGAGTGCTTCGTATCTATCTAGCTGCAGAGGGAATGTAAACAACGGCTCTCCAATTCCAGTTTGTTAGGGTTAGTAAATGCATTTCCTTCATATATAGCCTAAGTGTCTTTAAACAGCTGTTTTAAATCTGTGCATGGCCCCTCTGTGATATCCCTCCTTACTGCTGGTTGCTGTGTGGGGTTGGGTTTCCTGTGTTAGTGTCTCAATCTCTTCTACCTTTTTTTCATGTGATCCCTTTTTCATTTATCCTGCTGATACTGTTCAATTTGCTCTCAGCTCTTCTTCAGGAAAAATGGCTCTGTAAGTAGGTATATATTAAGTGTGTCTGTGGGAGGGGATGAGTTCAGGGTCTTCCTGTGCAGCCTACTTGAATCATCTTCCAAATATACATTTCTAAAAGTTAATTCAAGTGTGCTATGTTAAAAGAAAAAATAATATTTTTTCCAATTGTTGTTCTGTTGCAGTTGTCTCAATTTTTCCCCATTGCTCTCCCCTGCCAAGCCAACCACCCTGCTCCCACAGTCAATCTCCACCCTGTTGTCTCCCACAGTCCTTTATATATGTTCCTTGATTAGACCCTTCCCGTTGTCTCTCCCATTATACACCTCCACCCTCCCCTCTCGTCCTGTCAGGGTGTTCCTTGTTTCCATGCCTATGGACCTATTTTGCTTGTTTCTTGATATTTTGCATTGGGTTCCTCTTATAGGTGAGCTCATATGGTATTTGTCTTTCACCACCTGACTTATTTCACTTAGCATAATACTGTCCAGTTCCATCCATGCTATTGTGACAGGTAAGAGGTCTTTCTTTCTTCTGCATAGAATTCTGCTGCATGAATGTACTACAGTTTTCTGATCTTCTCATTTACTGTTGTGCACTTCGGCTGCATCTAGCACTTGGTACTGTAAATAATGCTATTATGAACACAGGGGTGCATAGGTTCTTTTCAATTGGTGATTAAGGAAGGATTCATAGGGTACAATCTCAGCAGTGGAATGACTGGGTCAAAAGGCAGTTCTATTTTTAGTTTTGTAAGGAAATTCCATACATTTTCCCACAGTGGCTGCCCCAGTCTGTATAACTACCAAAAGTGCACTAGGGTTCCTTTTTCTTCAAAACCTCACCAGCATTTATTGTCTGTTGATTTATTTAAATGATGACCATTCTGACTGGTGTAAGGTATAAGGTAGTATCTCATTATGGATTTAATGGGCAATTCTCTGATGGCTAGTTATGTTGAGCATCCTTTCGTATAATTATGGACCCTCTGAAAGTCCTCTTTGCAGAAATATCTATTCAGATCCTTTGCCTATTTTCTAATTTGATTGCTTGTCTTCCTGGTGTTGATTCACATGAGTTCTTTAAGTATTTTGGAGATCAAACTCTTGTCCAAGGTATCATTGGTAAATATGCTTTTCCACACAGTTGGTTCTCTTTTCCTTTTGATGATATTTTCCTTAGCTGTCAAGAAGCTTTTTGATTTGATGCAGTCCCTTCTTTTAGACTTTCCTTTATGTCTCTTGCCCTAGAAGACATATCGGTGAAAATTTTTCTGTGTGGGATATCTGAAATTTTACTGCCTATGTTTTCCTCTTGTCCTTTTTGGTGCCACTACTTATATTTAAGTATTTTATCCATATTGAGTTTATTCTGGTATATTGTGTAAGTTGGTAGTCTAGTTTCATTTTTTTGCATGTATCTGTCCAGATCTCCCAACACCATTTATTAAAGAGGCTATTTTAATCCACTTTTATGCCCCTGCTTCCTTTGGCAAATATTAATTGACAATAGAGATATGGGTTTATTTCTGGGCTCTCTATTCTGTTCTATTGATCTATGAATCTGTTCTTATGCCAGTATCAAACTGTTTTGATTACAGTGTCCATTAGTAAGTTTGATATCAGGTATTGTGATCCCTCCTACTTTGTTCTTTCTTCAATTGTTGAGATTTTGGGGGGGTCATTTTTGTTTCCATAGAAATTTTTGAAATGTTTGTTCTGTATCTGTGAAATATGTCATTGGTATTTTAATAGGGATTGCATTCAATCTATAAATTGCTTTGGGTAGTACAGACATTTTGATGATGTTAATTCTTCCAAACCATGAACACCGTATATGTTTCCAGTTACATGTGTCTTCCTTAATTTCTTTCCTCAGTGTTGTGTAGTTTTCTGAGTATAGGTCTTTGCCTCCTTGGTTAATTTTATTCCTAGGTATATATTTTTTTCTTACTATAGTAAATGGTAATTTTTCTCTAGTTTCTGTTTCTGGTATTTTATTGTTGATATACAAACATGCCTTCAATTTCTACATATTGACTTTGTATTCTGCTGTTTTGCCAAATTCACTTATAAGGTTGAGTAGCTATGGTGGTACCTATAGTGTTTTCAATAACACTAATCTGTCATCTGCAAATAATGACAGTTTTATTCCTCCTTTCCAATTTGGATACCTTTGATTTGTTTTTCTCATCTGATTGCTGTGGCTAGAACTTCTAATACTATGTTGACTAAAAGTGTTTAAAATAGTTACCCTTATCTTCCTCCAGATCTTGGGGGAAAATTTTTAGTTTTTGCCCATTGAGTATGATGTTGGCTGTAGGTTTCTCTTATATGGCCTTTATTATGTTGGAGTATGCCCCCTCTATTCCCACTTTACTGAGGTCTTTTTTTTATCATAAATGGGTGCTAAAAATAATCAAATACTTTTTTAGCATCTATTGATATGATCATGTGATTTTTGTCTTTCATTTTGTTATGTGAAATATTATGTTTATTAATTTGCAAATATTGCACCATCCTTGCATCCCTGGAATAAATCCCACCTGATCACGGTGCATGATCTCTTTTATGTATTGCTGGATCTGGTTTATCAATATTTTGTTGAGGATTTTAGCATCTATGTTCATTAGCAGCACTGGCCTGTAGTTTTCTCTTTGTTTTTGTCTTTACCTGGTTTTGGAATTAAGATGATATTGGCCTCATAAAGAACTTGGAAGTCTTCCTCCTTCTTGAATTTTTTGGAATAGTTTGAGAAGGGTAGGAGTTAACTCTTCCCTAGATGTTTGATAAAGTTTGCCTGTGAAGCCATTCAGTCCAGGGTTTTGTGTGCTAGGATTTTTTTCTTTTATATACTAATTAAATTTCACTAGTTGTGTTAAGTCTATTCAGGCTTTCTGCTTCTTCTTGACTGAGTTTTGGAAGATTATATTTTTAGAGATTTGTCCATTTTATCCCAGTTATTAAATTTCTTGGCATGTAATTGTTCATAGTAATTTCTTACAATTTTTTGTATTTCTGTGGTATTGGTTGTAACTTTTCCTCTTTCATTTCTGATTTTATTTATTTGGCTCCTCTCTCTTTTTTTCTTGATAAACCTGGTTAAAGTTTGTCAATATTGTTTACCTTTTCAAAGAATCAGCTCCTGGATTTATTGGTCCTTTGAATTGTTCTTTTAGTCTCTATGTCATTTAATTCTACCCTGATCTTGATTATTTCCTTCCTTCCTACTCTGTTCACTCTGGGCTTTTTTGCTGTTCCTCTAGTTCTTGCAAATGTAAGGTTAGGTTGTTTACTTGAAACTTTTCTATCTCTTTGAGGAGGCCTATATTGCTATGAACTTCTTTCTCAGGACTGCCTTCACTGTGTCTCATACATTTTGGGCTGCTCTGTGTTCCTTTTCATTTGTTTCCAGAAACTTTTTTCATTTCTTTCTTGATCTCATCATTAACTCATTCATAATTGAATAGCATGTTATTCAGTCTCCATGAATTTAAATATTTTTGAATTTTTTTCCTTGAGGTTGGTATCTGTTTTCCACCCGTCATGATCTGAGAAGATGCTTGATATGATTTCAATTTTCTTGAATTTGTTGAGGCTTGTTTTGTCTCCTACTATGTGGTATATCTTTGAAAATTGTTTCATATATATTTGAAAATATGTATTCTTTGCTTCTTTGGGGAAAAGGTTCTGTATATGTCAGTTAAGGCCATTTGATCTAGAGTGCTGTTCAATGCTACAATATCTTCATTGATTCTTTGCTTGGAAGGTCTATCTATTGTTGGCAAAGGGGTGTTAAAGTCTTTACTATGAGTGTGTTGCTGTTGATATCTTTCTTAAACTCTTCCAAGTTTTTCTCTCTATATTCTGTTGTTCCTATTTTGGGTGTACAAATGTTTACAATGGTTATATTTTCTTGATGAATTATTCCCTTAAGTATTATGAAGTGTTCTTTGTCTCTTTTTATGGCCCTTTTTAAAAATCTGTTTTGTCTGATATAAGTATTGCTAGCCAGCTTTTCTTTTATGTCTGTTTGCTTGGAATATTTTTTTTTCTTTTCTTTTTTTATAAGCTATTTTTTAAAGATTTTATTTATTTTATCTTTAGAGGGGGAGGGAAGGAGAGAAGGAAAGAAATATCAATGTGTGGTTGCCTCTTGTGAGTCCCCTGCTGGGAACTGGCCTGCAACCCAGGCATGTGCCCTGACTGGGAATGGAACTGCGATCCTTTTGTTCACAGGCCCGTGCTCAATCCACTGAGCTACACCAGCCAGGGCTGGAATATTTTTTTCTATCCTTTCACTTTCAGTCTGTGTAGGTCTTTTGTTCTGAGGTGAGTTTCTTGTTGACAGCATATATGCAGGTCATGTTTTCTATCCCCTTGGGTACCCTGAATCTTTTGATTAAAGCATTTAATCCATTTATGTTTGAAGTTATTATTGATAGGTATTTATTAATTGCCATTTTCCCTCTTTGTACCTGTGCTCCTCTCTCTCTCCCTCTCTTTTTCTTCATCTTCTCAAAACAGCCCCTTTAGCATGTTTTGCAATGCTTGTTTGATGGAAATGTATTCTTTTAGCCTTCTTTTGTCTGGGAAACTCCTTTTTTCTCCTTCCATTTTAAATGAGAGCCTTGCTGCATAGAGGAGCCTTGGTTTCAGGCCTTTGATTTTCTTTACTTTGAATATTTCTTGTCATTCCCTTCTGGTTTGTAGTGTCTCTATTGAGAAATAAGATGACTGCCTAGCAGGTTTCCTTGTATATTACCAGCTGTTTCTCCCTTGTTGTCTTTAAGATTCTCTCTTTGTCTTTGAATTTTGCCATTTTAATTATGATGTGTCTTGGAATGGGCCTCTTTGGGTTCAATTGATTTAGATCCTCTGTGCTTCCTGGACCTGTGTGACTTTTTCTCTCATCAAGTTAGGGAAGTTTGCGGTCATTACTCTTGCAAACAGGTTTTCTCTCCATTGCTCCTCTTCTTCTCTTCTCCTTCTGGTATCCCTATTATTTGGATATTATTATGATTCTGTTGTTCTGAAGCTCCCTTAAACTCTCTTCCTTCTTTATGAGTCTTTTTTCATTTTGCCACTCTATCTGGGGATTTTTTTCTACCTTGTCCTCCAGCTCACTGATTTGATCCTCTGCTTGATCTAACCTGCATTTCATTCCTTCTACTGTGTTCTTTATTTCAGATATTGCATTTTTCATTTCTTCCTGGCTTTTATTGATAGTTTATATGTCCTTTTTCATGCTGTTATAGATCGTAGTAAGTTTCTTGTAGCTTCCCTGGAGTTACTTGTAGTTCTCCTGAGCTCTTTGAGCATGCTTTTAACCATTATTTTGAAGTCAATGTCTGATTATTTGCTTACCTCAATTTTATTTAGCAGTCTTTCTAGAGATTCCTCCTTTCCTTTCAATTGGGAGTTGTTCCTTTGTCTCCCTATTTTAGACAATTCTTTTTTTGTCTGCATATTAGATTGATCTGCTTTGACTCCCTGTCTTGATGGTGTGACTTTCTGTGATAGGAGACCTGTGGGACTCAATGGTACAGTTTCCTTGATTTCCTGAGCTTGATGTTCTTGGGATACCCTTTATTGCATTTATGTGGGCTCTCTGGCTGTAATTGGGTTTTGGTTGCTGTTGTTCCATTCTTTGGTGGGTCCTTCCCTCTGTTTGGCTGTCTGAGAGTCTCCTCACCCACTACACAGTTGGGTATACTTTTGTACAGATGTTGCCAGAACAAAACCAGACAGCCCTGGAAACAAACCCAGAACTGCCAAAATAACTCCAAAAAACAACCACACTATCAATAGCAAATGAGTCAATATGAATAAAGCTATAAAGAGATTAAGGCTATTATAAGAAAGGAAAAATATGAGATGATTATCTGAAAGAAAAGTGATTTTGTGAGGATAGAGAGAGGAGCAATAATAAGAGTAAGGAATAGAGATAAGGTGAAGAGAGAAAGAAAATAAAAATGACATCAAAAATAAAAAAGAGATGACTTCCAGCCAAGATGGAGGCATAGGCAGATACACTGTGCCTCCTCTCACAACAAAAATTAAGGACAACAAATATTTAGAAACAAGAAAACAACCAGAACTCAGAAAATCAAACTGTTTGGAAGTCCAACAACGATTCATCCAGACCGGTAAGAGGGGCAGAGTCGCGGCAGGAAAAAGCGGAGATGTGGACCAGACACGCAGGCAGCAGCGGCTGGCAGCCCCCAGGTGCACAGCCCCCGGTGCAGAACCCGGGCACGGGGTGGCAACTGTGCAGAACCAGTGAGGCCGCACAAGGCAGCTGGCTGACCGGGTGGTCCTACATTCAAGCACAGATAGTCCAGGCAAGGGGGAAGTGTCGGAGGGGACTGGAATCCGAGAATGAGCAGAGCAAGAACCATTATCTCCTCTTGGACCCCACCCTCACAAACAGCATCACTACCCAGGGACTGGGCTGTCCCGCCCTGGGGAACACCTAAGGCCCCACCCCTCACTATGTAACAGCTGTGACTAGACCAAAAAAAAAAAAAAAAACAGAAATGAAAATGGCTCAAACCGGAGAACAAATCATAGCCCCAGAGCCAATTTATCTAAGTGAGGAAGAGATTGCCAACCTATCAGATGCACAATTCAAAACCCTGGTGATCAGGATGCTCACAGAATTGGTTGATTTTGCTCACAAATTAGATGAAAAAATGAAGGCTACAATAAGTGAAATGAAGAAAAATGCATGGGGAACCAACAGAGATGGGAGGAAAACTGAGACTCAAATCAATGGAGTGGACCAGAAGGAAAAAAGAAACAACCAAACAGAAAACAAGGAAGAAACAAGAATTCAAAAAAATGAGGAGAGGCTTAGGAACCTCCAGGACATCTTTAAACGTCCCAACATCCGAATTATAGGGGTACCAGAAGGGGAAGAGGAAGAGCAACCAGTGGAAAACTTATTTGAAAAAATAACAAAGGAGAACTTCCCCAATCTGGCAAAGGAAATAGACTTCCAGGAAGTCCAGGAAGCTCAGAGAGTCTCAAAGAAGTTGGACCCAGGGAGGAACACACCAAGGCACATTATAATTGCATTACCCAAGATTCAAATGAAGGAGAGAATTCTAGAAGCAGCAAGGGATAAGGGGACAGTCACCTACAAAGGAGTTCCCATCAGACTGTCAGCTGATTTCTCAAAAGAGATCTTACAGGCAAGAAGGGGCTGGAAAGAGGTATTCCAAGTCATGAAAATCAAAGACCTACATCCAAGATTGCTCTATCCAGCAAAGCTTTCATTTAGAATGGAAGGGAAGATAAAGTGCTTCTCAGATAAGGTCAAGTTAAAGGAGTTCATCATCACCAAGCCCTTATTATATGAAATGTTAAAGGGACTTTTCTAAGAAAAAGAAGATAAAAAATATGAACAGTTAAAAGATAGCAAACTCACAGATATTAACAACCAGACCTAAAACAAAAGCCAACTAAGCAAACCACTACAACAGGAGCAGAAACACAGAAATGGAGATCACATGGAGGGTTAGCAATAGGAGAGAGGGAAGAGGAGAGAGGGGGACAAGGTACATAGAACAAATAGCGCAGATGGTAGAAAGTAGACAGGGGGAGGGCAAGAATAGTGTGGAAAATGTAGAAGCTAAAGAACTTATGACACATGGGCATGAATTAAAGGGAATGTGGGTGGGAGGGAGTGTGTAGGGTGGAGGGGAATGAAGGGGGAAAATGGGACAACTGTAATAGCATAACCAATAAAATATAATTAAAAAATAAAATAAAAAAGAGGGGAAGTTGCAATGGAGTAAGAGAAAAATAGTGTGTAATATTAGGTTTAAAGAGAAATTTTACATGTATATATAAAATTTGAAGGATGTATCTATATATCTATATATTTATATCTATAGGAGGATATATATCTATATATCTATATCTATCTATCTATAGATATAGATAGATAGATAAAGATAGAGAGGGAGAGAGAAAATAGGCACCAAATTGGAGAAAAAGATCCATCATGGCAATATCAACAACATATGAGCTAAGATTAATATACTTGGGATGGACATTAAATAGAAAAAATAAATAAGAAAAAACTTAAGACATGTCTAGAGAAAAGATAAATAATTTTGAGAGGATAGAGGGAAAAGGAATACTGAGTGAAGAATGAAAACCAGGCCTAGACAGGGAAAAAATAAAATTTAAAATAAAAAAAAGAAAGTGGAGGAGGGAGGCATAATGGAGTAGGTGAGGGGACCAGTAAAATTTCAGATTTGAAATACAAAAGTAGTGATAATCTAGAGATAAAATTGAAGAAATGAAACAATAACCACCTTGTCCACAACCAATGAGCAAAGATTGATAAAGGTAGAGAGAGAAAAAGATATTTTAAGAATGGGAAAGAAAACAAGTGTTGACTAATGACAAGCAAAAATAATTTTGATAGGCTGGAGGTGGGGAGAAATAGTAACAGTGCAGAGTAGAAACAAGTTGCAGCAAGAGAGAAAATAGAATTTAAAACAAAAATAAGAAGAAGGAAGAAAGTAAAATAGAGTAAGAGCAAGGAGTAGCAAAACATGAAATTTCAAATAAGTTACAATATAAAAGTTGGTGGCGTATTAGGCAAAAACTTACAGGACAAGAAATGAATGTTAAAAAGTTATGCAGGAGAGAGAATAATGGCAATCATGAAGAGGACTATGGTGGAATTCATGTCAGTAAACTTTAATGCTTACCACTGTCTTCTCTTTCTGAATTCACCCTTAGTGATGTCAGATGGTGTCCAGGTCTGGCCCTATGCAGCCTGTTCAAGGCAGCAAGGGATCCAGAGTCTGTGGCTGTCTCCTTCAAACTTGGCTGGACCCTACTATTCTGTCCTGTTGTACCCGGCTAGCAAGCTATGCTGGGTCGGGTCCTTCAGTCCCTTCAGTGTGACTGTGTCTCACTGAGTTCTTAGGTAGCAGAGAAGCTGCACACATGTGCATGTGAGCCCCAGGTCCATGCCAAGTCTTGGGTCTCTACTCTGCTCCCCTTTTAAAAGAATTTGTCTGTGGCTCCCACACTATAGCATCTGTCCCTGTGGGATCTTTTGTCCACATGCTCACCTTCCACAAAAATCACAGTCTCTCACAGTCAGGGCTGGCCACTGCCTTTCACAACCTCTGACAGTTTTAGATAAAGTTTCTCTCTGGATCTTTACTAAATGGTGTTAGTAAGAGCCCTGTAGCCATACTATAACACAGGATGGTGGTGGGGTGCTGATACTGCTCCCTCCAGAGATCTTCAGCCTCCCCCCTGCCTGCTCCCACCAAGATAGTTCTGGAGCCTGCATTTCCTTGGCTGTCTCTCACCGCCTCCATAGGTCACAGCTCCTGAGCTGATCTTCACCCACCCTGACTCTGTGCAACCAGAAGTGCTGGGCTAGGCAGCCATGGCATCTCCACTTGGAGAGTCAAGGCCACCACCCCCGGGCACTGTATAGGCGAGCAGGCTCTTGCCCACTCCTGCACATTCCCCACGCTCTTATCTGCATAGGTGCTCACTCACAACTTCTCTCACTCACTCTCCACTGTACTCTCGAGTCAACTGCTCTGTGTTTTGGCTGCAAGACCAGTCCGGATCTGGAAGCAAGTGGATGGAGCTCCATCTACTCTTCTGCCATCTTTCCTTCTCAGCATATTTTTTTTACAAATGCAGTTTTTCATTTCTTCATCTCTAAGCATGAAATAATGCTAGATAAGTAAGTAATGTTCATGAATGCTCAAACTTTTCAGCAATCTGAATACTTAATTTTCACATAATCCCATTAGTTAGATAGTATCTGAATCCTCTATTAGGATAATTAACCTAATACATTATGACATTTTTATGTTAGGCAGTTGTTTAAACCTTGTTTCCAATACACAATGATTTTCTAACACAGGTTCCCATGCTTTCCTTATTTTACCTATCTCAGCAGTTTTCTGCAGCTTTAAGAAACCTCTAAGAATAATTTGTACTCATTCTTTTTAATAAAGCTGTAGAGCAATATCTGTATCAATTTAACCTGACATACTCAATAATTATCATCATATTTACACTCTGCTTTACAATTAATAAAATGATTTTATATACTTTAATTAATAAAATTACCAAAATAGCCCTAGGAGGCAGGCAAGTTTCTTGTTTTATTATATTTTTTCTTATCCAATAGAGAAATTAAGACTAAAAGAGTTGGAATTAGTTATCCAAGTTCACATGGTCATTAATGGTGAATTCTGCAACATAAAATTTCCTGCTTAATAAATCCTATTCCATTCAGTTTACTTCTCTCTGCATGGAAAAGCATTGAATATTATAATTTTCTGTTACTGTTTCTATTTTATACAACCAACTTATATCTATATAAATTAGATAAACTAATTTAATTAATATGATAATTTTTGGTGTTGTAACATGAGAATCGGACTAATTATCTTTTTCCATCATTAGTTTTCCTTTTGACATTACCTATAAAAATGGAATAATTAAGAATGACATGGCCATCTAATATACTCAGTGGTCTTGTCATATTCATTTGACATGAAATTGATCTAGTGAGCTGATGATCACTCCATTCCCAGAGCGACTGTGAATAGAGAATCCAGTGTTTCATAACTGACATCAATATGATTAATGGCATCAATATGATTTATTGTTTCTTCAATGTAATGTAAACAATGAGTCAATTCAGTCAGTTGAACAAACAAAAAGTATCACTCTACTTTTTTTTTAAATCAACTCAACCAAACAGTGGACTACAGTTGACTTTTCAAACAATTGCTTTGAAATCTTGTAGGATGTATTTTAATTTGAGCTCATTTTATTTGAAACAATATGTACATATTTACTATATAGACATTTTTTATGTATGCATTGTGGTACAGAATATTTTGCTTATATAAATCTACAAAACATTTTAAATCATTTTGAATCTTACATATTTTGTATTTCTGGTGGCATTTCTTTATCTCCACAACTCAATGTCCTGTTGCACAAATAATGTGAGTGTGTATGTGCGTGTGGAGAGAGAGAGGAAGGAAAAAGGGATTATAGATAGTATTTTATATTTGAGACAGAATATACATCAGATGTCTATCACATGTACTTTAAAATATAATTATTTTAAAAGTATATATAGATGGGGCAAAAGTAGGTTTATAGTTGCTCATATGGAAAATAGTACAATAATTAACGAATAATAATATAAAAACAAACTCTTTGTATTGCATACTTATAACTATAATCTACTTTTTCTATACCCTGTATAGTTTATTAAACATATTAATATATTTCTAAAAAATGAGTCTTATTTTGTCAGGGTTGTAGTTGTGTCTAAGAATAAAGGCAATACCTGAAGGCAAGGAATTTGATAGGAGAGCATATACAAGAAAAGTTAATCATAGAAGATAAAATTAGATTATATAGCAAAACCACATTATAGCTCTTCACAAGTATTTCATCTTCAAATATATATCTAGGTTTTTAACATTTTTCCTCTTCACTCTTTTCAAGAATGCAGGAAAGTTCATCTAAATCAAATTGAGAAAAAATAAAATAAGTGCTATTGAAATCAAGAAATGCTAATTAGGAAAAGGATAATGATGGTATAAAGAGAGTTGGATATTGCCTAACCACTATGCTGTACACTTGGAACTGATACAGATATTGAATGTGAGCTTTAATTGAAAAATATATTTTTTAAAAAAGTGTTTGGATATGCATAAGAATAAGGCAATTTTTATAAGAAACATTCCAATATACACTTAAGGTGGCACCTCTTTTACATGTATGTCATCAATTTATTTGCATTATCAATATATCTAACTTACACTATCCCCTTATGCATTCATTCACCTTCATTGATTTGGATTACCAGTAGCATCCAGTAATTCTGATGCTTTTTTTTAGTAAACTTTCTTTTCTACAGAGAGATCAAATAATGGTTCACTCAAAGGCACCCACCAACCCACCCAAGACCATGCTTAGTGACCCTATTACACTTTCTTTTATATTGTTTACAGGAAGGAATTGCATTACTGTGAACTATATTGCATATTCTCTTTAATTGCTTTGCCATAGACTTCTGTGTTCCTGGGGTGACTCCTCAAAGAGTGTTGTTGAAAAGGTAGTCAAAGAAAAGAAGAATGTGTGAGACAATGCAACTTTCCCACTAATGTACCTGTATTATCACAAACAGTGCATCATAATACTTGGCTATCCCATCGATTTCATCTCCATTTTATTGAAAAATAGCAACTTAACTTAAATTAGAACTTAAATTATTCTGACATTGTTTTAAATATACCCACCTGTGTCCAGAAAGTTTCTGTTTTTTTTTTTTTCAACATATGCTTTAAGTGCTAAAAGGACTAGTTTCAATATTTAAACCAAGATTATTCAACATACCTATTCATCATATGCTTAATGCTTCTCTCTGACAGAATGTGTTATTGACAAATGCCTCCTACTATAATTCATTTTGCTTCACAGTGAGTGCAAAGTGATACTTAATAGAGAATTATTTCATCTTAAACATTTTTTTGCATTGCTTTGTTTACTAGAAAACTTTTCTATACAGAGGAATATGGTGCAATCTGTTGAAATTGTGTGTATTCAATGATAATTCCATTACATGGCTGACAACCACACTTAAAAATTAATCTTAGTAACATCCATGATTACATTCTTGTGTGTGTGTGTTGATATTTCCATAAATAGTTCAGAATCATCCCAAAATATTTATTTTTCTTTCAAATATAGAAAAAGCTAATTTTGTGCAGTAGGAAAATAGAAACCATTGAAATTTATCTGAGAAGTAATTATGTTGTGCTAGAAAAGTTTTTGAAATAAAGCTGTAGGATTTTTCTTCTTTTGTAAGTATAAAGTAAATCAGAAGCATAAAAACAGTAAAGATTGCAAGGGGCTTACCAAAGCAAAAGATTCAAGTAATGGCATGTGTAGGATATTATAGCTCTAATGATCATTACATATAGTATTGTAAAACAAATGTGACTTGCACTAAGTTTAGGAAAAGATCAGGAGAGATTCTCGGATCGTAGTTGTATCCCCTGACCCCAATGCAATGTCTTCTATTTACTTCCTGATGTCACTTGCCTGTTTGCAGACTTAACAATCTCATGACAATATTCTGAAAACTTGCACATGATAAGCAAGGCTAATTTTGTGTGTATCGATAGTTTTGTTTGTAAAGACAGGTATCACTTCATATCTGAAGGTCTGATTCAGATTATACTTTGACTCACATGAATAAAACCGTGGTACTAGTGTGAAAAACAAATAGGAAGAATGCTAAAATTTAAAAGCAAATGCAAAGGGGATTCAGAAAAGTGTTTTTATAAAATTGTTATTTTTGTTTTGAGATTCAGGATAACATTTGTTCAAGATGCCTCAATAGAAAATTAACATGAAAAGGCCCATTAAATACTAAATTAATGGGACTGTAATATTACTTAAAAAGGATGTTCAGCAAATGTTCAGCAAGGTATAACATACAAATACTTAGACTCTTATTTTATATCTAAAATGTGTGTAATGACCTTATCAATTGCATAATGTGGAAATGATGTAAATATTTAGAATAACTTTCAATATTGTTTGTTGTTCCTAGAAATTAATTTTCTTGAAAAAAGTTAATTTTTGTTAATTTTTAAATGTATGCTTAATATAGAGAATTAAATGTTTTTTAATGCACTACCATGTTAAATCTTGAAGAAAAAATATTGATAATTTTAACATTTTGAAATAAAAAAGGTTAAGCCACACAGTGATTTCTAAGATTATCTGTACATATATCTTTTCCTAACATAACTTTTTTTTTAAGAAAGTGCTTTTATTTTAAAAAAAGTAACTTTCTTGTCTCACTTTCCTTAACTGGTCAATAAAATACAGGTCTTAATACAAGTTCCTCAATAGAACATCATGAGAAATTAAGGGAGGAAGTAACATTTTTATATTTTAAAGACCATTCTATAAGAATTTGAGCAACATGATGGATAGTTTTGATTTTAAGTACATATAGTGGATAAATATTTCTCCAATAATTCAAAAAATTTTATTCCTAGGAATACTCACTGACTTTATTCCTTTTTTCTTTCAGATTTCATCCAGCTGTGAAATACACTGAAATATTAGTGGTAAAAATGCATCATTACACATTTGTCAAAACCTATGGAAGATACAATGCAAGAGTAGATGCTCATTTAACCTATGGACTTCAGTAAATAATGAATCAATGTCCATTCATCAATTGCAACCAATAAACCACACTAAAAAAAGACATTAATAATGGGACAAATTGTGTGCAGGGGAGAGGAGGTCGGGAACTCTCTGTCCTTACTGATTAATTTTTCTTTAAATCTAATGCTGCTCTAAAAGCCATGATTTAGTATTTAAAATATAATATTACACTTTAAGAAAATAATATTCTTTGAATAATATTTTCACTATAAATTACTACATAATATTTTTGCAGAACAATGTGTTACATCATTTTTATTTATTTTTGTATTTTAATGAGAGTGAAAATATTAGTTTAATTAGAGTCCCTCAATATTTTGACTTTAAATAGATTATTTTTATTATAAAAAGCTGTCCTCTGATTAATTTTTAAAGTTAGTATTTTGAAAAATTTGGAAGATATTCTCAAAAAAATCTTGTATATATTTTTAAAAGGCATTTCTTCAACTACATGCCCAGATGTTAAAATAGAGTTTCCACATTGCTATGCATATACATATATAGTGTTAAATAGAATTGGTGCTGATCTTTACATGTTTGAATGGATTGGATCAATCTAGTAAATGAAAATGAGAAGTCAATGCAATCATGAGAAATGCCATCTATGCACACTGGGAGTCTTGGGTATCGCTTGAAATCCTTTGATTTGTACCACGTCCTCTACCATAGTCTCTTCCTGGGGTGACTGGCTGAGCTGCCACACTGGATTTCCCTGGTCTGATTACATCCTGATATCTGAATTGTTCTTAACGCACATTTTGCCTTGGTAGGAAGGCAGTAACTGCATTTCTGTTGCTTTTGGTATCACCTTTTCATTTCTCTCCCTAATTCTATTTGGTTTATCTGTGAAATGCAGGGATTATTGAATAGTGCAAGCCTCCTATGTAGTTATACTAAATTTATTCCTCTAGACCAGGGATACACAAACTTAGTTGATCACCAAAATCATCTAAAGTATTTTGAAAACATATAGATCCTTATGTTTTACCTAAGATCAAATGAATCAATTATTTCCAGAAGTAGAACCTAGAAGCCTCTATTTTGATAAATACCTATATGCAGTTATAGTTAGAAACTGGTGCCTAAGAACGTAATCAGCCTCAGTATGAGATTTGTGTGTGTGTGTGTGTGTGTGTGTATGATTAGTACTCGAAAATGTCTTATTAAGCCAGAGTTTAATCTTCTATGACTATTTCTTATCTCCTAATATAAATACCTTCAGAGAAAACAATTTCTTTCTTCATCAGCTGACCTAGGCTTTATTTATATTGCTATTTTGTAGTACTGTTAATTGTTAATATCTGTTATTGCTACCTGGTCAAATACACATAATAGTGAAAGTACAAAGCAGTTATTTAGGTCATGTCTTCTAATTCACACAGACCCACAAGACTAGCCTGAAGGATTTTCTTGAATGGTCTTAGAGAGGCTTTTCAACTCAATACAACACATCCACTCAAACTTATCACTCTTAAATTATTTTCAGATGTTTTTTGCATAAATATTGGAATTTTCCCAGCATTTTTTTCCTTGTTCCTTGTTCTTCAACAAACCGTCTGTACCCATAATTATTTTCTCTAAATTGAATGATTACTGACTAATATGAAAGTTCAAAAAATCAAAAGTATTGATCTGTAAGTTTTGTAAGTCCAAGAACAGAGACATAAAATAGTGAGTTAACAGTGACCTGCATATTTTGGTTCCCAAAGCGCCAATCTCTTTCCCAGGGAGCCCAGATACTGCCTCAAAATCTTTCTTTGCATTGCGATGCTACAAAGAAAAATTAAAGTCACCTTGCCATTATCTTTTCTAAAGAAAAAATAAGGCAAGTCCAACTGAAAATAAAGTTAGAACTTAAAAAAAGGTTTTATTGTTTCTTATTGAAAGCAATATGTGTAAGATATTGTGCTACTTGTTCAGAAGTGTTATTAAATCTGTCATATATGTGTGAATGCGAGGCAAGTTCTCTTGCACAAAAAAAGCTGGAAGCTGGTTTTATGTGGACATTTAATATACATCATTAAGTACATTGTCTGATTTTTCATTTGAAATATATTTGGATATTGATGAATAAACTTTTATTATTTTTGTTTAATTAGCAAATTAAATGTGCAGAGAAAGTTTAAAATATTTTTTGCATAGACTAACTTGTCAACTTCTTACAGAGTCTGAATAGACTGAATAGTCATAGGGTTGAAACAACCAAAAACATTTGATTGCCTAGTTTTTTAAAAAAGTATAATTCATTTCATTAACAACTATGAAATCAATTCTAGAAATCTATTAAGCCACATAATGAGTATGTTATTTTTTTCTTAAAACTCTTTAGTACTTCCTGTTAACAATCACAAACAAATGGTGGCTTTCACATTTAAGAGGAATATTCAATAATACATGAAAACTGAGCACTAAGGGGAAAAAAGAAAGAAAAAGAAAAAGAAAAAGCAAGTGCAGCAACCCAATGTGTAATGGGCCACAAAGCCCATAGGTGCAATGCACAATGGCCATGGTGTCAGCGGCTGCAAACCCGCTATTCTGATGCAGAGGAAAAGCCAGTCACATACTGTTTCCCAAAGCAATCCCGAGCCACATACAAGGAGCAATAGCTGTGAAAGGGAGTCCCAACAGACTTCTTCAAACGTGCAAATTAACAGCATTGAAAAGCAATGTACGGTAATCAGGGCCCATTTAGTATTGTAACATCAGCTGGGACACAATAGCTCTCTGTGTTTCCTGTAGACAGTTTGTACTGGTAATAGCCACCACATGAGTAATTAAGCACTTTAAACGAGTCAACCATTTAAGTTATCCTACAAGTTAGCAGTGAAAAGCAAAGCTGTGACAAAGAGCAAAAACAAGGAGTCATTAGCCTTGATAACACTGGTCCACCCAAAAGCATATGTTCCTCCAAATGAGCGCAGATTGAAGGTCTCACCTGCACTACAGATGTTTGCTTCATTACCGTTCTACATTTAAATAACTTAGATCCCAAATATGCTTTTGTGTAACTAAAAATAGTAATTGTGGAAATCTTTTTCTAGTTCATTTTGTATTTCAAAAATGTTTAAATATATCTTTAATAACTAGTTAAAATAATCATCTATTTACGGCTTTCAGGCTTGATCCATCTTTCTAACTGCGTAGTTCACCTTAAGATTGTAACTTGGTGTAGCCTGGCAGTTTGTGCCTACCTGTGGTAAGGCCCGGATTTTGGGAGCCTGTGCTTTCACTGAAACCATACACATGGGCTTTGGAAAATCAGACTTTACGTGCACGTGCTTCAACTTCCGGGGTATGTTACTGGGATAGACCAATGGAAATAATATTTTAATTCAACTTGCCATATATTGCAAAAGATCGCATTTAAAGTGTCTACAGTAGTGAGGAGTTATTTTCCAAGAGAAGAGATTTCCACCCCCAAAATTTTCTAATTCATCCTTGATTGCAATGGAACAAAATGAAGGGCAGTTGCTATCCTATTTGAAGATTGTTATATTTATCCTCAGCCTTCATTTCCCCCAGCTAAGTAATTCAAGTCCCTTTAGTCTTTCTACATAGACTGTTTGTAAAGTGCTTTGTCATTTGTGTGTCTATCCTCTGAACCCCTTCTAATTTATTCATATCTTGCAGCTGCATTGATATTTTAATGTGGCCTTTACCCCACAGCAGTCCTGGCAGGTCGCTATGGTCAGTGTTCCCTCTAATTTTCTCCAGCCATGTATAGGCTGGGTGACAAGGGATCTGCTTCAGGGGGTTGGCTCAGCTCAGGGTGTCAGCAGGGTTACTTACTCACCTGTATCTCGTAGCTGGGACAAGAATGGGGACCAATCGAACCTCCTGAGGGTTCAGACCTGTTATAAATGATGTATGAGACTTTCTTACAGTCATTTCTGAGTTACCCTCAAGGGAATGGAACTTTACCAATTGTTTTGTGGATGTTCAATTTAAAGGATATAGAGACCCACAGGACTTCACAGATGTCAAGATCACAAAAATTCTTACACTTATCTTTAACCTCCTTACTAAATATTTAGCCTCCTGCTATAGAACCAGAAATTTACCTTTGAGCATTTTACTTGTAACATATAACAGTTGGGAACTTTCAGGTGTCTTTTTAGGGAAACAAGAGAATGCTCATTAATTTTAATTCCCCTAATGCCCTCTTCAGCTGTTTGATGAGTCAAGCTCAAAGTAATAGGAGTAATTTTCACATTATTTCACTCAATTGCCTTGAACTTCAAGATCTATCTTCTCCCGGTCAATATGTAGTCAAAGCAGTTGAACAAATGATATTAAAGCAGAGTCTGGCTCTTATCTGATTATAGATAACTCAATGTTATCCCATATTAAGACAAGAAAGGGAATGAGATAGAGATAAACTTATCAAAAGAGTTACAGAAGAAATATTTGAGTGCAAGATTAAGAGTGAATGGAGAAGGCACATAGCAAAATTTCAATGAGAAAGCAACTAAAACAGCAGGCAAGAGGCAACCTGTGCCTAATTAAACCTTGTGAGTTGAGGGAAGGTACACATGTACAATATAAGTTTTAAGGGAAAAAAGGGCAGAGTGCAGCAATAGGGTATACATATGGACCAAAGTGTGTAAAAATGCATGGAAAATCAGACCAACCACCATTGCATAAAATATAAAAAATATGTGCCGCTAACCAATAATATTAAGAAGCAAGATGCTAGGACTAATTAAAGGTATTTTGCTACTGTGTCCCTAACATTTTAGCACAATCAACAGTAAATTTTTCAAGATTGCCCCTTCTGTGATGGTAAAAACTTTCTTTCAATGTATTTGCTACCTGGGGCATGACCAACCAGTTCCAGGGCAACCAATTTAGAACACTTTATCCAAAGAAACTGCATGCTGTTTCTGACTTGTAAGCATTAATATAGTTGGGTAAAGACTCAGAGATTTTCTTTTATAGTATCAGCTATAATATGATGCATATTTATTTCTCTTATCCAGACCCTCATATGTTCAAAGTCATCATAATTAGCTGAGAATGCAATGAAAGTAATGAAAGAAGAATGAACTGGAATTGTAAACAAAGAGACAATGTGATCCAGTAAGAAGGGGTTGCATCAGAACCAGAGATACCTCCCATCACTGGAAAATAAAAGTCACAACAGTTGTGCAATCGCAACTCTGAAGGCCTGGCTTAGCATTAGATTAAAATTGCTGCCTTATTTGACTCATTTTATAAGATAATTAGATTAGATTCTAAATAATTGATCTAAATACTTTTGCAAAAAAACGGCATGTTCTCTTTTGTTTCCAATTATTTTTAATGCATAATTTCATTTTTGTACATTATATCTAATTTCATTACAAACATAAAGGCTTGTATCTTTCCACATATGGGAGAGGAAAGGAAACTTTAGAATGTAAAAAAAAAAATTTACAGGCAATTTCTATCTTCCTACTCAACATAAAACATCTTAATTAGAGTCAATGGCAACATTATTTTTATACTGAAAATTATACTAAAAGCTATGACCCCTATTAGTCCATAAAGATTACTGAGGCAGCGTGTTAGTTACTAACAAAACAAAGATGATATGAGATAATTAAACAGAATTTCAAGCAATATATGCTAATGTTTGTTCTGTAATAAAAATTAAATTTCTAATGACTAAGTAAATTGAGATCTTTTATATTTCTTCCTGTTGGCATCTATGTATGATTTCATAGAATATTTACCTTGCACCTATCCTTGAGTCCTATAAATACACTGCAATGGAATTTTGTAGCTATCATTAGAGAAGGAATAATTTATTTGTGGATATTTGATAAGATACAAAGAAATACAACTTTTGATCCAAAAAGGATTGTTTTGAGATCAAAGCAAATAGTCTGCAATGTGGAAAAATAGTGAGTTTACTTTAAAGAATTGAAAGGGATTAATCTCAAGTTCTGGTCCAAATAAAATACACTTTAGTTCACCCAAGATTCAAGTTAACTATTCAATAGGGGCAAATAGCTTTTACAACTTAATATAATTTATGTGATAAATATAAATAGTCGGTATGGCCATGTGAATCAGTTTCATCTGACACTCATAATTAAAATGTTATGCATTCATTAGATGATTGTTTTAAAAATATGTTAATCAGAGTTTTGAAGAAGGGTTCAGACTGTGGAGTGTTTTGAAGTTCTGACTCCCTAACTTGTACATGCAATAGTCTTCATGGTCTCCCTTTTGCTTTTCCTGGTCTTGTTTACTCCATTTTCAATACTTCTCCAGTTCTGGACACACAAATTATCTTCATGTGTTAGACTATCTCACATAATTTTCCCATTGATGCTTTGCCCATGCAGTTCCATCTGGTTGAAACACTTTTATTTCTTCTTGGTTCACTGAGCAGATATTTATTCGTGTTTGCTAATACTGTCACCTCTGCTCATTATCATTCCTGGAGTCTTAGGTCTCTCGTGCAACTATCATGGTATTTTCTATAGACTATTATCATAGTCATTACTACTACTACTACTACTATTATTATTTTCTCACTCAAGTATCAATCTTTTTAAATATATTTTATTGATTATGCTATTGCAGTTATCCCATGTTCCCCCTTTATTCCCCTCCTCCTTGCACACTCCCTCCCACCCACATTTCCCCCCTTTAGTTTATGTCCATAAGTCATACATGTAAGTTCTTTGGCTTCTACATTTCCCACACTGTTCTTAACTTCCCCCTGTCTATTTTCTACCTACCACTTATGCTATTTATTCTCTATACCTTTTCCCCTTCTCTCCCCCTTCCACTCCCTTGCTGATAACCCTCCATGCAATCTCCATTTCTGTGATTCTGTTCCTGTTCTATTGCTTGCGTAGTTTGCTTTTGTTTTAGGTATGGTTGTTAATTACTGTGAGTTTGTTGTCACTTTACTGTTCATATTTTTGATCTTCTTTTTTCTTAGATAAGTCCCTTTAACATTTCATACAATAAGGGCTTGGTGATGATGAACTCCTTTAACTTGACCTTATCTGAGAAGCACTTTATCTTCCCTTCCATTCTAAATGAAAGCTTTGCTGGATAGAGCAATCTTGGACATAGGTCCTTGCCTTTCATGACTTGGAATTCTTCTTTCCAGCCCCTTCTTGCCTGTAAGGTCTCTTTTGAGAAATCAGCTCACAATCTGATGGGAATTCCTTTGTAGGTGACTGTCCCCTTATCTCTTGTTTTTTCTAGAATTCTCTCCTTCATTTTAATATTGGTTAATGTAATTATGATGTGCCTTGGTGTGTTCTTCCTTGGGTCCAACTTCTTTGGGACTCTCTGAGCTTCCTGGACTTCCTGGAAGTCCATTTCCTTTGCCAGATTGGGGAAGTTCTCCTTCAGTATTTGTTCCAATAAGTTTTCAATTTCTTGGTCTTCCTCTTCTCCTTCTGGTACCCCTATGATTCAGATATTGAAATGTTTAAAAATGTCCTGGAAGTTCCTGAGCCTCTCATTGTTTTGACTTCTTGTTTCTTCATTGTGTTCTGGCTGGATGTTTCTTTCTTCTTTCTGGTCCACACCATTGATTTGAGTCCCAGTTTCCTTCCTGTCACTGTTGGTTCCCTGTACATTTTCATTTATTTTACTTAGCATAGCCTTCATTTTTTCATCTGATTTGTGACCATATTCAATCAATTCTATGAACATCCTGATTACCAGTGTTTTGAACTTTGCATGTGATAGACTGGCTATCTCTTCATTGCTTAGTTGTATTTTTTCTGGAGCTTTGATCTGTTCTTTCATTTGGGTCATTTTTTTTTTTTATCTCAGCCTGCCTATTAAGTAGTATGGAGCAGAGCCTTTGGTGTTCACCAGGGTGGGGCAACCCATGTCCCTGCTTTGTGACGTTGTATGTGGAGGAGGGGTCCAAGAGGGAACAATGCCTCTTGCTCTGCTCTCTGCTGGCTTTCAACCTCTTCCCCTACTTCCCACAAGAAAATTGGGCACCTATGGTGCTGATTCCTGGGTGGGTACACTTGTGAACGACCCCGTGGGTCTCTCCAATGAACTCTCCTATGATGCTGGGAGTTTCTCTTGCTGCCACTCCAATCCCCACAGTTTTTTTTCAATCAGAAGTTTTGAGGCTTTATTTCCCCATGCTGGAACCCTGGGTTGCACAGTCTGTCTCATTCCCCAGTTGTTCCTCCCAGTTTATCTGCATGGGAATGTGGGACTTCCCAGTCTGCAATCCACTGCCTCATTGGGTCCACCAGAGTCCTCTCCACCTGGCTGCCTGTCTCCGTCCCTTCTAATAGTCTGGATGAATATTTCTTCTTTAACCCTTTGGTTGTCAGACTTCCATACAGTTCAATTTTCTGTCAGTTCTGGTTGTTTTTTTTTTTTAATTTTGTTGTCCCTGTTTTGGTTGTGCAAGGGGGCACAGTGTATCTACCTATGCCTCCATTGGCTGGAAGTCCTCAAGTATCATTCTTGAAAGTCAGAAACTGTATAATATTTATCCTTGACTCTGTAGGTAATTGCCATTAATTTGTTCGAAAAAAGTGAATAATTTAAGTTATATACCATAACATTCACAAAGGGTCAAATGACAAAATAAGTTGAAGGCATGTTGTTGTGAAATAAACTATTTTTGTTTTAATAATTAATTTATTCATACTCAGGACAATTGCTTACCATCATCTTGCTAATTTGCTACTTAGAAAAATAATTTTGAGAATCTTTTGTCCAAATAAACTATTGCTTGTGTTGTACTACAAGTCTAAAACATGTATGGGACTATCTCACTAGAATAATGAGAGCTGTACAACATTTCAAATTCAAAATGGAGTTGAAATACCTGAAGAATATGAAGTACAAAGTGGATGTTTTAAGACGCGTTCCTTGGTAAGAAGGCAATAAAACCACATTCATATTTTAATTCTAAACAATACAGGACACTTAGAAATATATAATTAAAATAAAGTAGCTGTTACATAAAATTAGTGTTATTTATAAAATTTAATATAAAGAGTTATGTTATTTAAAATTATCTTTTACCCATATCTACATATAAAGCAACCATAGAAGTCAAAGTATAACAGATGCTTCCTCTTCTAGTAAAATAATTCGATGTACCCTCACACTTGGAATCTAAAGTGGTGATGAAAATGAACAAAATGTGAATGGATAAAGAAATGTGACCTTTGGGATTTAACATAGGAAACAGTCTCACAATTGCCCTAGTGAAAATTCCATAAATGTAGATCTATGTTTTTTGGGTAGGGGGAGATTCTGTGTATAAGCAGCATTTTACCTGTCTTTTTTATTAAATCTTTTCTTATATTGCTCCTATTTTACCACCTACTCTCCTCTGTGTTATCTATCATCTTCTAGGATTATCTGATTAAAAATCTATACTGAGTCCTCTCCACATGGCTAGGTTGGTTGGAATATTGTCTTGTACACCAAAAGGTTGCAGGTTTGATTCCTGGTCAAGGCACATGCATACGTTGTAGGTTCCATCCCCTAATGGGATGTGTGCAGAAGACAACGGATCAGTGTTTCTCACATCAGTGTCTCTTACATCAGTGTCTCTCTCTCTCCCTCAGTCTCTCTCCTTCGCCCTCCCTCCCCTTCCTCTGTCTCTAAAATCTGTAAACACATCCTCAGATGAGAAAAAAATCTGTAGTGAAATTTTATATCATTCTTTTCTACATGCTTATGAAACCTTACAAAAACAATTAGATATCATTATAAATAAATGAAATAATATTTGATTATTTGCTATTTACATGTTCATGACCAATGCACCCATAAAAATCCTGACTAGGTGTGGTTCGGTGTGTATGTTTTGTTTTTGGTTGATAAACATCCTACTGTCAGTATTTGTTGACATAGTTTGCCTTCCTTGAAATAGCTCCCCCCATTTTTTTCTCTTCATGAGTCCCCACACACAATTGTATTACTTTGCACTCCTCTCCCTTAATCTTAATCCTTCCTCCCAGAAATGGTAGGAGTTCCTAGGAAGAAAAAGTGAACAACAATTCCTACCTACTGTAGTTCATCTAATTTAATTGTCAATGTTGAGTTAGAGTATAAATGTACCTAGATATGTATATTTTGATTCAATGCTGAATGGATGCATGTTAACATTAGTATTCATATGAACACTAGTACTCATATGAACCCCAGGAAAAAGGTGAACATACACAATGAACTCATAGATTGAAGAATAAATCTGATTTTTATACAAAACACAATTATTAATAGTGTAATTAACATTGTAATAGTCAATTACTTTTTTTAATTTGATGTAATAGAGAGACAATCACTTCTTAGATTTTTTAGCTGCTAGATTGCCTCTGTCTTTCCTATGTTGCCTGTTTGCAATGCTAAATAGATACTTCCTTTCACTACAGATCAGTTGTGAAACATGTTATGTTTTTCGTTCAGTCAGGACAAACAGAATGCTGCTCATGGTAATATAATCACTAAATCGGTAAGATGTCCTTTCACTTTCATAGCATCTGATACAAGGAAATGCTATTTTTTAATGGTAGTAGTACTCACACAGCAATTCCCAGTTAAAAAAAAAATTACTCAGTTAATGTTCAGCTTCTAAAAGAATCACATGTCCTTCCAAAATTTATTAAGATAATGTACTTGTTCTTAATAGTTGAATAAGTTAGCTATTTTTATATTTACAATTTATTTTAAGTTTATGACTAATACTTTTACTACATAGAATTATCAGTGATTGAAGTCATAATTATTGTAACATTTTATTGCTTCAATATTAAATATACATCTAGACTTCAACTGGCTGATAGAATTTCAATATATAATACACACTTGGGCTTTTTTTACTGTGTCACAAATCTATATTTAAAATGGGTATTCAGATATTACAATGACTTTGAGAGATTTGGAAGGCTGTGTTTTAATCACCAGCATTGTGATGTTAATTATATAATAAGGACTTCTTTTCCTGACCCACCTCTCTCTCATTGATCCACACAGGGTCAGCCAAGTAGGCACTCAAAGGCTGAGATCAAAGTTGAAGAATCATAGTTTGCTTATCAATATCTCTAATGTGTGTATCTCTATCTCACCTGACTTTCCCTGGATAATAACAAAGCAAATTTCAATCATTACCCTTGAAGCTTTGAAGAAAATAGTAGAAAGTCATGCAGGAGTATAGCAACAATCTCTACTGTACTATTTTCTATTCTCCCAGAATATGTCCTTATCTTTACTCTTCCTCTTCCCTTTTACTTTTATCTAGAAGAAAGGAATCTCTACCTTTTTACTTACTAAAGTGTTCCAACAGCCATTCACTGCCATGTGTGTGTATAAGTATTGTCCACTCACTTTTTTTGTACAATTACCCTTAACCTTTCAGCTAATTTTATTTCTCCCTAAACTAAAATAAGTGTGTAACCTCTACGGCATAAATGACATTTTTGAACCTAAAACCCTCTCAAGTCACCACTCCTTATCTCCACCTTTGTCAAACATTTTGCTAAAAATAGTTTTCATGTACTAACTCCAGTTCATCATCTTCGATTTACCTCCTAGTATTTGAAATTACCTTCTATTTGAAAGATGGCTGACTCTTTAAAAATTGCCCACAATATTTATAATTTTTGCATATTATAAAAATTGCATATTTATAATTTTACATAAATGCATACACATGCTTATGATTATACCAACTATTTTAGTTTAGTATTTTAATATTTTTCCCTTCAGCTTGCTACCTTCATTATTCATGTTGCCATTCACTCCATATATTCACCTGAGTTGTCCATTTTCTCTCCCTCTGTCTGTCAATCTGTCTCCCTCTCTTACACACATATAGGTATTTAAATGCACACTTATAACTAAACATATCTACACATGTATTTAATGTTTTATTATGTGATTGTTTTCCTTAAAAACTATTATCATAATATCCAAATCCATTTTTCCATTTTTCAGGCAAAAAAATAAAATCCAGAGATAAATACTCTTGCATCCAAATCTATAACACCTTCCTGTTAATGTCAACATAGTATGCTACATTTTATATATACTCCTATTCATTTAACTATTCTTGCACAGATGGGGGTTCATGTGATTTTTTTTTGTTATCAATCATGCTGCAATAAACGTCTCTCTACATATAGCCTTAGGCTTTGTTATTTTTATTATTAGTGTTATCAAAGCACTTAGCAACTGTACAGTGTGAGCAACACACATAGCAATAGATACTAAATGATAAGGACCCCACTGTTGTGAAACAATTGCATTTCTATGGAATAGATTTGAATCATTGGGATTGCTGTGTCAAAGGCTAAGTTCATTTGTAATTCTAATAAGTGTTTCCAAATTGCTTTGCATAATAAAATCTACAGTCATTCATATTTCTTTCAAGAATCAAAGAGAGTATTCCTTTACCAACATATCCACTCTTTGCTGCACAGGGCTGGGGGCAGGTTAGGGAGATGAGAGACACAGAAGGGAGATAAAAAGCATCGGGGAAATTGTGCCCACAGGCTCTGCTGGGCGGCTTCACACCCACAAATGCATCTTCAAGATTTGGAAGCAGGGGTGGTCTGGCCTATTGAATCCAAGGTGATGTCTCCCATTTGAAACTGAGGAGGCAGTTCTGATTATCTCTGAATTGACTTTCCAGATCATTCTTCTTGTGTTTGGAAAAATAGTGCACATTCACTGCCAAACAGCAATAAGGTCCAGTCTAACAGATCTAACCACCTCCCTTCATTTTGTCTAGTATCTATTCCCTGCCATTAAAACTGGCAATATTTCTGCTGATGTGGTTGATTAGGCCCATGGTTCAAACACCTGTGAATCTCCTAACCAAATGCTTGTTCAGCCACATCCTTAATTTTTCTTTCAAAATACTTTCCCATATTTTGTGCTATGGATATTCTCAGAATTTCCAAAATCTGTAAGTACAACCCCCACACTATTTTTTACTTAATTCCTTCTTCAATTTATTTCTCTCTTCTCATAATGTGTTATTGCAGTCCAGGGAAACCAAGCCAGTCCTTCAACATTTGCTCAGGACTGTCCTCAGTTAAATGTGCAATTTCTACCTTGCATGAGACAAGGGGAATAGGAACAAAATTCAGCCAAGTACTTAGGCACTGTATCTCCATTGTCTAATTACAAGTTCTTCATTTCCATCTGAGACCTCATACAAATAAACTTATCATCCATATTTCTACAAACAAAATTTTACAAATGTACCTTTATGCATGTCCACATAAAAATGCTCCATTGTTAATTGTTGCAATTTTTACTGGTGCCTGGTGTGTTTTCTAGGTAACATATAATCATGACATCTACACTTTAAAAAAAAACTAAAGTTCAAACATTGCATCTCTTCTTTCTCAATGTTTTTATTCAGTCTCTTATTTCCTTATCTTATTAGATTTAATTTTTATTGAAGCCAAATTGGAACCTGACATATCAAATAAAATTCCAATAGTTTTATTATGATTCCATTAAAACTTCACTGATGTATAATGAAAAAATGCCCCTTTCTGCCCATCTCTTTATACTTAGTATGAGTTTAGTCACTTTTAATTATAATATTGCATACTGTATTTTCTGTGATTGGGCTTGATAATATTTGTGAAATTTCTTGCTCATTTCCCCTTGCATCTAGAACTATGTGGGTAACTTGGAATCTGCCACAGAAGCTATGAGTTGTGGGTGCAGTTAATATGAATAATGGCTTCTTATAGGAGCCTGATCTTAAAAAGTGCAAAGGTCCTTAGTTTTGGGGGTTTTTTTTAATGCTGTCAGGAGAACTGATTCTGCCACACAGTCCTGTAATTTCACAGATACTTAAAGGCAGTGACAGTGTAGTTTTCAATTAGAAAGACCTCTCAGTGGTTAAGTTTTCTGGTTTTGCATTTTTGAACTCTGGCTTTTTATCATTTTAGGAGAGGTACTAACTAGTAATTACCCTTTAATAAATTTATTTCTTGTTTCAACTGGTCAGAAAGTATTGTATTGCTGACACCTCACAATTCTGTGCAATAAAATGATTGATAACAAGAAAAGATGTAGGCAAATAACACTGAAAGAAATGGGAATTTAGGATTAATTTTCTTAACTGCTTTGGACTGGGGGCAGTAAGGATATTAGTTATACTTGCTACAGTCTGAGCAATGGTCCATCTCCCCCATTCCAGTTTACATGTTGAGATCGTCATGGCCAATGTTGTGGTATTAGGAGGTGGGGCATGTGGAGGGTGATTAGGTCATGAGAGTGGAGACCTCCTGAATGGGATTACTGCCCTTGTAAAAGAGGACCTAGAGAGATCTCCAGACTCCTCTGTCATGTTAAGATGCAATAAGAAGTCTGCAACCCAGAAGAGGGCTCTCACCTAACCACGCTTGCATCCCAGTCTTGGATAGTATGTAGAACAGTGAAAAAAACAATTCTGTTGTTTATAAATTCCCAGTCTGACATATTTTGTTAATAGCAGCCCTAACTGACTGAGATGATACAGAGTATAGGAACTTAGTAGGCCTTGACTGCTGTGGCCATCCAGAAAATTTTTACCTTGTTTATTAAAATCAAGTTTTTGTCTGATCATTGTAAAGAATACAAGAAATATATGTGTACCCCATGGGGCTGACATGATGCTTCAAATAGTGCTTGGGAATTTAAAAAAACATGTTAAGCTCAGATTCTTAAAATAACATATTTACATCATCTAATTATAGGGATAACATGGCTGAACATTGCATCCATGGTAGAGACCTCTGGATTGCTGATTTGCAGTGGTTAAATTCTTGAGGTCTCTATGTGAAAACTGGGGCATTTTTTATGGGAATGTGGAGCACAGTATTGGGATGCACCTAAGTGAGAGAATGTAGATGACTCAGAGTCCCCAAATCCCTAGGGTGTCCCCTCATTTCCTATCTCTAAAGGCTGTTTTGACTTCTTCAAATTCCTGTAAATGACTTTCCCTGAGGCAATTACCTTGCAAGGAAAAGTCAATTCTCATAGACTATTTTTTTCTAGTACTCATTCTCTTTAGATCTTGGGGCCCATTACACTATCAAACCCAGAACAAAATTTAATGGCAAATAGAATTATAAGCATCTCCTTATTTATATCTGTCTTGACCTTGAGTATATACACAGGAATGAATGCAATGAATGCAAGACCAGGGAAAGAAAAACACAATTATAGATTAGTCTAATTTTTTTGTGTATACACTTACCAGAGTCTCTGGATTCGTGAATGATATTGAGTAGCTAAGAAGGTTCTAATTTCTGTTGACCTTAATAACTTGATAATTATCATATTTGATCAACATCGTTCTACATGAAATGTTTAGATGTCCAGAATTTTGTTATGACGTAAAAAAGGACTCTAAAAACTTAGAAATAGAAGTATTGTAGTGGGTTCTTTTTATATAATCTGTTTACTCATGTGCTTTCCATGAGCTTGAGAACTATGGGAGAGACCTTTTAGCAAGACATGTGGACATGTATCTGTGAGAACAGTAACTGTGAACTTGAGAGGTTCTGTAATCATGGTCCTCTGGGGGCCTAGGATACAAGTAGAAAACCCAGCCCATGAACAAAGCTTTCTCATTATAATGTTGATATTGAGATTCTGGGACAATAAGGACCAGTAGCAATTCTGAATTGCCAGAAGAAATAAGAATGTTATTAATGGAATAGGTATCAAGGTGAAGGAAAAAAGCAAAATAATTTAACCCTTGGGGATGTTTGGTAGTCATTTATTAATGTATAGTCTCTAGTACATAAACAGATGAGCAATCCATTAAGTTCCGACATGAGCTGGAATTTTTTTAAAAGTGAAGATCCTATAGTGAGTTCCAGAACGACTGCCATGCAAAACCAGTTTCCCTCACACCGATGCTAACTTTGCACTGCTCCTCCTCTCTGCCCTCCCTCCCCCACAGTGACATGGTGTCTTAGAACAGTTGCGTTTTTCAGCTTGTTTTCTCTCCTTTCCCCTAAATAATTCTTAGGTTTTGCTGATATGGTTTATTACTTTCTGTTATAGAATGCTATCAGAATTTCCCTTGTAATATTTTATGTCTATGTTAAGAAAACTTATTTCACATTTATAGAACATAATATCAGGTTACTATACTTATTAAGGTCTCTCTCCTACTTAACTTCTTGTTTTGCTATAGCTTTTAATCATAAGGCAAGAATTAAAATTTACCTGATGAAGAATTTGAAGCAATTGGGATTGGAATAATGACTTAGGCATTTCAAAATGTTTTGTTTGAAGAATTGATGGCTTCTCTAAACAACTTAGCTATTAAATTAGAAAAAGAGATTTTATAAAAATGTAATAAGATTTAAATCTATTTTAAAATCATATATTTTCATACCCTTTAAACTCCTTTCTAAGAAGAACTAACTGTATAAGTGACACCCCACTGTTTTGATGCTGGGACCCTAATATCACATGTGTTTTAAAATTTTGAAGTTTATATGCAATCCTGGAAACAAGAAACAGGAAGAAGATTTTCATAGTGTTCTCATGGAGTGGTGAGGATTGGATTTAGAGCTCTTAGAAGTCATAGGAGAGAAGGAAGAGTGGAGAGAAGAAAAGACACTGAGGATATTTGGTATGTGTGTGAAACACTACCAACTCTGTAATATGAACTCCTCACCCCTCCAAAACAAACAAACAAAACCATAATAATTTTTTGATTATTTATGGAAAATAACAAATAGACTTTTTTTCCATGTGTTAGTACATACTATTTACAGATGAGGGCTCTGTTTTCATTTGGGTTATAAGTGTATCTCTCTGTAAATTTAATGGTGTACTCATTAAAATGTCACATTTACATTGATATTTATTGAATTATTTAAGCTCTCTGACTTCCAATAACTCAGTTTTCCAATTTTTGTGTTATAAAACATGATGTCACAGAATAATTAATGTTACTGTAAACTGGAATTCATTTTAAGTACTCATTTTCATCTCGGAGATCATCTTAAATGGACAGCTTCTACTGTTTCAGTCTTGTCAAGAATGCAATGTTTAAAAAAACTAAAGAAATGATTAGAAAGAAGTATTCACATCTTGTACATAAGGTCACTTGACTCACCTATGTAGGACTTGACCAAAATAAGCTCATGACTTACCATCCTTTCAAAAGTTTTTGTATAACAGTGAATTTACTATCCTACTACAAGTGGAAGTACAGGGCTTGAAGTCTCACTGCTTCCATAGACTAGAACAGAGCATAGTAAAATTTGTTGGGAGAATTTGAATAGTGTCCTCTAGAGTTTTGTGAAGAAGACACAGTGATAGGTGTGGGACCTTGCATAAAAAAATTGAAAATATAAATGTGAAAGATAAGCATGAGCAACCTGTGATAACAGACTGGACAGAAACAGCTGGAACAGTAGCTGTCCATGCTTCCAGGTGCGGTGCCTTCCTGTGGAAGTAGCTCAGGAAGTAGCTCTGTTGATTTGACTGAGTCATGGGATACCCAGAGGTCTGGTCAAACAGTCAAACATTATTTCTGGGTTTGCCTGTGGGGCATTTCCAAAGAGTTTAACATTTGAATTGGTGGATTGAGTAACACAGTCCTTAATGTAGATAGATAGGCATTATCCCCTGAAAACCGGATTAGAACAATAAAAGTGGAGGAAGTTTGAATTCTTTCTCCCTGCCAGACTGGTTTATCTGAGATACTGTTTTGCCCTTTGACTGGGACATAAGCTTTTTCTTTTCAGTTTGTTCTCAGGCTTTCTAATTTGGACTGAAACTTACACCCCCAGCTTTCCTGGGTCCCTCGCTTGCAGACATCAGACTGTGAGACGTCTCATGCTCCATATCCACATGAGCCAGTTCCTTATAATACAGTAATCTCAATGCTTCAATCTCTCTCTCATATATATAATACATAATAGATATTATATATTATATAATATATTGCATATTAGATATTATATATCATACATTATATAATTATATTGGTTCATCAGGAGAACCCAGACTAACCCAAGTCATTTTGACAGGATAATTGCAGAGTTTTGCCCCCTGCGTGGAGTGTCGGTCAGGGCAGAAGCTGCGGAGCATGGTGGCTGTCCGTTTTTCACCCTGAAGAAAGATGAAGGAAGTGCTCTTCAGCATTGAGGGGGAAGGGAATCTCCAAAGAACCCACAAAATTATCATATTAACTGGGATGGCGATACAGAGCAGGTGGTCACTTTCTAAACTAGAAACCAGTACTGGTTAAAAAAATGTCTAGGCACCCCCATTCCTTGCTCTAACTATAGAGAATCCAGAAGCTACCTATAAAGAAAGGCAGGAGTTATAGCTCAGATGGTGACAGGCCAGATTAGCCTCCCCTACCCTGCAAGATATTGTATTTGGCTGGATAGGAAGTACTTCACATTGAGTAAAAAAATGAAATTTTGAAATTAGTTCAGACTAGGTTTTCTCAAGTCTAAATGTATTTTATAAAAGTTAACTGAAAAAACATGGGGCATATAGTATGTCCTCCCAAAATAGGTCCGAATACAGTATTGTAGGAAGATACTTTTTGAATTCTTTTGAGTCCAGTACATTTATACAAGTTACACAAGTTATTTATTTCCCCCATTTTATTTAAAAATACTTCATCTGGGAAATATTCATGAATTTATGAAAGTGTATCTGAATGATATTGTGGTCTGAAAACATGGTTCTGGAGGCCAGGATGTAAAAGGGCCAAGTGAAGTAGGGGCAGGATTCTGTCAAAAGGTTGTTAATAAGAATCCTCAAGGTGTGCTTGCCTCCAGTGCTAATTTTGCCTGGGGGTAAGGGTGAATAAATTGAAATTTCCTCTGTGTGTACTTCTGCTTATGGTAACAAGGTCTTTCAGAACAATTATAACGTATTTTCCCCAAATGTGTCAAAGGATTAAATGGCCAAAGGTGTTAGAAAAAAGAGGGGGTTTCCATTTGGAATTAGAAGAAAGCTAAAATTCAGTGCTATTTTTCCTAGGATCTTATAAGTTTCTATGATGGCATTTTTGGAATTATCAACAAGCTCTCAATATATTATGAAAATTAATTATCTTCACTGCATTATTTCATATGAGAGGATCCTCATGTGAAAAAGTGATTTCACTGATGAAATTTGGAAAGCAATTAAATATAGAAATAGATATATATAAATTTAAGTTTGCAGTTTTGTGGCAGTATGTACATATTATAACTTATGTGTATAAATGTTTACTATCTGTGTTCAAACTGCTAAGGAGATTCTTTACAATTTTAAAATGGTTATTCTATCATTACTTTTATATTCTTTTCCTTTTTTAGAAAATATAATGACATTTTCTAGAGATTATTAAAAATAATTTTGAAAAGGAATTAGAGGACGATTGAATATAATACAAGTGTATAGAGTTAGAAATTCTGAGAGCATCAGCAATGACAGCCTGGTGTTAATTTTCCATTATTACAGTGGAATGGATTCTAATTATTTTGAGACTTAAGTTGAAGTAGATAGTATTGCACTTTGGTGAAATGTATTTAGTTGAATTATTTGGTATATTTTCCTCTCTTTGAACTTTTTCTTTAATTTCTTCAGGACTTCTCTAAAGAAATTATCTCTGATTGAATAGCTATAATTTAGAACCCCGAAATAAATGTGTTGTGAACACTAAAACTCTCGAAGAATATCCATTTCACCAATCTACTCTAAACTGCTTAGTTACTTATACAGTCAATGTTTAGTCAGCAGTTTGCAAACCTGATCGTTAATTAAAATGATTGGAGTATTTTTAAAACTACAGATGCCCAGAACCCATCTTCATGTAAGTGGTCTGGGATGCAACAGGACCAGGGGAATGAGCGCATTAAAAAATCATCATGTCTTTCTAACCTGTGACCACCAAGTTGGAGTAAAGCAGCAAGCTTTGTGGTCACTATTACTGATCGCTGTTGTTTACTAGAGTTCACTCTTCTGCATTAAAGGACCTTCCATTAGCCCCTGGCATAACTATTTACTTGTTTTGTTATAAACTTTATTTCTCAAAAATGGTTTCCAGCACACTGGGAAAAGAAGATTAATGACTATTGAGATGAAAAAACTTATGTTACATGAAATGTTTTCATTTAGTTAATAAAGGCTGAAGAAGAGATTTTGAAAGTGTTGGAAGATAAATAAAACTGACCTACAAAAAGGAATTAAAGACAAATGACCTAAAATATGAAATTGGCACTCATGAAGAAAGATATGAGTGAAAAGTGAAAATTAGGGTTAAGAAAGAGAAAACTTCTTACAATCAGATATTTGGGCCTGTATAATAAATAATCTTGCTGGTGGAAGTGGTGTTCTTTCACAAGATTTCAAGGACCGCATTCTGGGAGACCCATATATGAGAGGTTGAGACTTTGTGGTATAATTCATTTTAGGTGCAAATCAAAGGACTGCCTCTGAGTTCCTAGTGTCCCGTCTCCATCTGTCCCATCATGGAACACGCCCAATACAAAGGCCAAGGTCCAAAAGTTCTGTGCCACGTCAAAGCATTGTTCACGTCTGCCCCCGTCTGGCTAGCACAGTCTGTTCCTAGCTAGCACTGTACCCAGGCCTGTGCTTGGTCCTCCCTTGATCCTCGCAGCTGCAAGGTCCGCATAGTTGCTATGGAGAGAAAGCACACAAATGAGTGCGGCAAGTGTGTGATATCCAACGAGAGAGAGTGAGAGAGCTTCTTTGTTAGGCTGATGATATTATCTCAGGCTTGGGAAGGACAACAGCTTCCCAAACTAGCTTCCCAAGCTTTTGTGGGCTTCTAATGGGTCACCCCCCAACCAATCTGCTTCCTAGATCTTTCGGGTGTTCTGTGTACCTTATCCAATCAGATCCCTTTCCCAGGTTAGACTGACAGACCTCTATGGTTACCATGTTGGCTTTTACTACGCATGTGGCCACCAGAGGAATTCCCCCTGCTGCTTTTATTCCTCCTCTTGGTGTGCCTGCTTTGGGAAATTAGGTCCTAAGGGTGGAGGATTCCCTGGGGAGTTTGTGAGGCTGTAACATCCTATGAAGCAAGCAGTTCTATTATCTGATTCAGCTCTCTAGTTCAGTCTGCTTAATAGTGTATGATTCCATTTGTGCCCTTCCTTTATTCATATCTAGCAACCAACACTAACAATATATCAAATTGTACTCAGTAAGATGTCTGTTTGCTTTGGGTTAAGAGTATGTAGGCCCCTCAGTTTCTTTTTGGTAAAGGCTGTACTTTGCTTTTCTTTGTGCATTCTCTGTACAGGACTCTAATTCCAAGATCAGTCAGAATGAATGCATATATAAATACTACCTCTTCAGGGTTCTGTTTTTTTTTTTTTTTTCCCGCTGTGTGTTTTACTTATATAATTTTACCTATGACCAATTTTAGTCTTGTTTGAAGGCCAAAGTGGACATTATATTTGATGGGAATCATCTGGAGATTACCCAAAAAAGGCATATTTCCAGTATAAGAGACATTAAAAGTCATAAGAATGACAGAGCAAAAAAAGACTAGAATATTATATATAAAATGTGCTAGGTTGTAATTCTTTATAAGTAAAAAATGCCAAGGTCATGGGCAAATTGACTGCAGTATGTTTAAGCTATGACCTGAAATGTGCCTGATAACCTTGCTTAAAATATAAATTAAGTAAGCAGTGGAAAACCAGGAAATTCCCTGGGTAGGGTGATGGCTGAGACCAGCAGAGGAGTGTAATGCATGAAAGTTAAACAAATTACTTAAGGTAACTCAATAAAAGGTACTATAGCTGGTAAACACCCTCTCTTAGCAGGAGAGAATAGTTTCAGCTACTATATAAAGGAGTGGTTTTCAACCAGTGTGCCATGAGAAATTTTAAAACATGTAATACCTGACCATTCAGTCAGGACACTGACTTATTTTCCTTAAATTATCAATAAAAAATGACAATAGTCAATTCAACAACAGCTGTCCAGTGTGAATGAATAAAAATTATACCTATTTTTTTTGCCAGAATGGCAAAAATATATTTTGGGGGTGCTGCAGAATTTTATTAATTAGTTTATGTGTGCCAGGAGACGAAAAAAGTTGAGAGGATAAGCTTCTTTATATCAGTGATACTAATATAGAATGTAGAGCTCAAATCAATAAACTCATGTGGTTTTAGTGAAAATATTTCTAAGTATTTTCAATTATACTTAGAGTTCAGCACTTATCACTTCTTAACAAGGAAGTTTGGTAAATTTGTCCTTATTTGGGAAAAATTCTATTTAAAAAAAATCTCATGAGAAAAGTCCACAGAAAAATAACAAATTGAAAAAAAATGAGCTTAATATATACTATAAGTTAAAGGTTTATACACACACATATATATGTATAAATATACCTTTAGGACTTTGTCTATACACGCACACACACACACACACACACACATAAAACTGACAAAACAATCACTGATACAAAACTCACAGAAATCAATAAGTAAGAGGCACCAATAGGAGATTCATAGAAGAAATGTGCAAATGACACAGGAACATCAAGAATTCAGAATCACTTGTAAACAAAATAAAGAAACTTAAAAAAAAACATTGTAACATCATTTTAAAGAAGATGGAAAGTATTCCTAATTAATAGTGTTTTGTGGGAAAGAAAAAATGATTAGGCATAATAATAACAAAATTTGTATGTGATTTTAAATGCCAGTTTATATTTTTCAATTTAACTTATGATATTTCACATGCCTAAATTTTTACTTTTATGTACTTTTAACTATCATTTTAATTGTGTATTTCTAGAATAATTCATATACCAGACTTACTCATCTCACTATTATTTATTTCTTATTTTCATAACACATTTGTGCATATATGATTTTTATTGGGATTAAGATATATTGATTCTCCTGCACCCATCAAATAAGCAAACTCCTTAAAATATGAATTTAGGATCAAAAAGCTCTCTATGTAGAAAAGAACATTGTCTGAACACCTACAAAAAATAAATGAGATCCTATCAAGAATAAAAGGAATCAGTTGATGAGCATCAATGAATATTGACAACAGCAGTTAGCTAAAATGAACAGTTCACCTCTGAATCACTGCTCTTGTATATTTACACCATGTGCAAGTGGGTCTTGACATTCCACAGCTAATGATGTGAGTGACAGATGTGAGAACATAATTGGTCCTCATTTAAAATCATGAGCAGGAGCTTGAAATACACACTTTAGAAGGCTTAGTTAATTTGCTAATGACTAGCTCTGTTTGATTGTTTGAACATAGTGAACACGAGAATTTATGGTATGCAGACCAGAGAGGAAATCTGAGATTTTTAATCACACACCTTGAAAAGCTGTTAAATTTATGAAAAAAAGTTTACATCCTGATAAGTCCAACTTTCATACATTTGAAATTTACCAAGTTCTAACAACTTCACTAGAGTCAGTTTTGGTCAGTATTAAATGGTCAGTAGTTTCTTTTCTTTGGCTCTCTTCTCTCCACCCTATTGCCTTTTTTTCTTTCTGGTACTTAATTTTATTTTTAAATATATTTTATTGATTATGCTATTACAGTTATTTTTGTCTTCTCTCTCTCCTTCTCCACCCTGCATGCCCCCTTGCTCCAGCATCCCTTAGCTCAGTTCACATCCACAGATTATACATATAAATACTTTGACTTTTCCACTCCCATACTACCCTTAACATACTGCTGTCTATTTTGTACCTACAATTTATGCTTCTTATTCCCTGTATCTTTTCCCCCATTCTCCCCCACCCCTTCCTTGCTGATAACCCTCCATGTGATCTCCATTTTTGAGATTCTGTTCCAGTTCTAGTTGTCTGCTTAGATTTTTTTTTTTTTTTGTATTTTTAGGGACAGTTGTAAGTTTATTGTCATTTTACTGTTCATAGTTATGATCGTCTTATTTTTCCTGGGTAAGTCCCTTTAACATTTTATATAATAAGGACTTGGTGATGATGAACTCCTTTAACTTCACAGTATCTGAGAAGCACTTTATCTGCCCTTCCGTTCTAAATGATAGTTTTGCTGGATAGGGTAATCTTGGATGTAGGTCCTTGCCTTTCATAACTTTGAATACCTCTTTCCAGCCCCTTCTTGCCTATAAGGTTTCTTTTGAGAAATCAGCTGACAGTCTTATGGGCACTCATTTGTAGGTAACTGTCTCCTTTTGTCTTGCCGCTTTTAAGATTTTCTACTTATATTTAATCGTGGCTAATGCAATTATGATGTGCCTTGGTGTGTTCCTCCTTGGGTCCAACTTCTTTGAGATTCTCAGAGCTTCCTGGACTTGCGTGTCTAGTTCCTTCACCAGACTGGGGGAGTTCTTCATTATGTTTTCAAACAAGGTTTCAATTTCTTGCTCTACCTCTTCTCCTTCTGGCATCCCTATGTCTTGCATGCTGGAACGTTTAAAGTTGTCCCAGAGGTTGCTAAACCTTTCCTTATTTATTTTGCACTCTTGTGTTTTCATTCTGTTCCAGTTGGATGTTTACTTCTTCCTTTTGTTCCACACCATTGATTTAAGTCCCGGTTCCTTGCCCTTCACTGTTGGTTCCCAGTTTATTTTACTATATTTTACTTTGCATAGCCTTCATTTCTACCTTCATTTTGCAACTGTACTCCTCCATTTCTGTGAGCATCCTGATCACCTGTGTTTTGAACCCTGCATTTGATAATTTGGCTATCTACTTGTCCCTGAATTCTTTTCCTGCAGTTTTGACATGTTCTTTAATTTAGACCTTACTTTTTTTGTCTCAGTGCACCTTTTATGTTGTAAGGGGTAGAGCCTTACGTATTTGCTAGGGTGGGGCAATCCTCTTTGCTGAGTTGTGGCACTGTCTGTGAGGGCAGAGTCAGAGAGGTAACAATGCCACTTGCTCAGCTGTCATTTTCTGTCACTTCCCTTGCTTCCCACAAGTGTATCGTACCCTTTCAGGTGCTGATTCCTAGATGGCTGGATCTGTGTATGTTCTAGGATCCCATGGGTCTCTCTAATGAACCCTCCTGTGAAACTGGGAGTTTCTCTTGTCACTGCAACCCCCACGTATTTTTACAGTCAAAGGTTTTGAGGCTTTAGCTTCCCACGCTGGAACCCTGGGGTGTGTGGTTTGTCTCACTCCCCAGTGGTTGCTCCTGGCTTATATGCATGTGAATGTGGGACTGCTCAGTCCACCAGCTGCTTCCTCACCCATCCAGTCCACAGCTTTGTCAGGTGTCCTCTCTGCCCTGGCCGCCCATCTCCACCCCTCCTACTAATCTGGATGAATACCTTTTTTTTCTTTAATTCTTTGGTGTCAGACTTCCATACAGTTTGATTTTTGGCAGTCATGGTTGTTTTTTATTTTAAATTGGTTGTTATCCTTCTTTTGGTTGTTCAAGGAAGTAAAGCATATCTACCTACACCCCCATCTTGTCCAGAACCCTATAGTCTTTTTCTTATTTCTTATACTGCACACACTTAATCCACAATATAATTGTTTCATAAATTTATTTGTACATTCTAATATATTAAGATCATCTTGTGTTACTCTTATTTTTAGAAGAGATGTTATTAGGGAAAAAGGAGACTTTATTTTAATGTATATGAATAATTTTACAAATTGGAATTTAGGTATTTTAGGCTAGATGTAAAGAAATATTCTAAAATAAACTTATACCTCTCTTGATGCTGGCCTATTCCCAAACTTGGTTAGCCTCTGTTTTTCAACTCAGCAAATGTCCATTATCACTCTTCCTGTTTTGTTAGCTAGACATCTGAAAACTGTCCTTGACGTCTCTCCTATGTCAAGTCCAACACCAATTTATATTGATTTTTATCTCCCAAATATGTCTCACATAATTTCCTTTCCACTCATCTTCACTCCCTCCACCCTTGTCCAGGCTGCAAATTTTGCCATTGATTGAGTGAATAAACAAGTTCCAATTATTTGGACATCTTCAACACAGGTGGAGGTAATGTTTTAAAAGAGGAAAAATATGCAGAAATAGGTAAGAGGAGCTTGTCCTTCAAAACACTGCTAATGCAAAGATTTCACCCTTTCTCCATGGAGGTATTAAAACCCTCAGCACAAAGCTTTCTTTTAATATGTCAGAAGGAAAAATATTTCTGCTAATAATTTAATAAATCTAATAAAACTGAGCTTTTTATTTTGTGTCCACCTAATTAAAGCATCAACTAATCTTAGAGAATGTTTTTAATCTAATTAAGTTTGCCTGAAGCTTTCTAAAAGAATTTATGACCCACAAAATAATAGTCTAGTAGCATGAAATTGGCACCATCTCTAATTGTTTTACAAAGATCTTTCTACCCAAGTGATTAAGAACTGTTTTATCTGGTACACTGCCTTCATACCTGTGGCCAGGTGTAATAATCTCTGAAAATTTCATGGATTAATCATGTCTTCAGTTAGATCAAAATTCCTTTTAAGAATTAGAATTGGGTTGTGGTTGCTGTGCTGATTGCAGAGGAAGCCTAGGGAGGAGGCTGGCTTATGCTCAGAGAGGCGGCACCTTGGAGATGGTGGCAGAGGGAGATAATCCCAGCACCAGCTTGCTGGCTGCAGAAACTGCAGGTCTGGAAGAGCAGCTCTGAGGATGGCAAGAGGTGACACTGATGGCTGATGACATGCTCTGATGGGCAAGACCCTGGTTTTGACCTGTGGGTGTGGTTTGTTGGTGTTCCCAGCCATCCATGGTCTAGATCTCTCTGTTTTGTCTGGTGTTTCCGGTTTGTTATGTTTTTGTCTTTGGCTGACCACTTTGTTCCCATTGTAGTGCCTGACACTGTTGGCTCTAATAAATGGACTGCTGAGCATCAGCAAAGATTCCATGAAATCTGCAACAGTCTAGTAAAAACTCGACACAGAGCTGTGGGCTGGTGGAAATGCCTCTTTACACTAAAGGGAGAAAAGCCAAAAATGTACTTCATGACCATGATCATCTTTTGCTGCAGTTGCTTGGGTGGGACAGCAGGTCCGCAACCTTCTTCTCACCTACCTGATAGTGACTTTCTTACTGCTGCTTTCTGGACCAAACCAACATGGGGTCATTTTGAAGGACACTGGAGTGGTGAAAAGGGAGATGAGCAAAAAGGAAAAGAAAAATGAATAACATATCTTCTTTATTCAGTGTGAGTAATGACATGTACATTGAGAACAGTTTCTATTACTGGATACTAAAGTATTACAGAGGTAGTTATTTGCTCTCACTCCTTCTGCCCTTAGTTACTAAAACTTCAGACTTGCCATGTAAGGCTTTATATATAATATCTTCATGTCAAGTGTATCTGGGTATATTGCCAACAGCTGGTCTTATATGGACAACTCATTCAGGAATACAATTTGTTTTGATTTTTCTTACCCAGGGTTAATTGAATTCTTATAGGCAAATTCACTTAAAATAATATTGAGGTGAATTTCACTCTCTAGTACAGTAAACAGTGACTTTGGATAATTGTTCAAGTTGATCTTTGCTTGCTAGATACAAGGTGTAGTGGTCTGCAGCTACAAAAAATACTCGTTCTAGTGCCTACTGCCATAGCCTGCTTAAAAAACTGTCTGGCTTCATGAAGACAGAGAGCAAGTTCACCAGTTCCAATGAAGAGACAAGGAAGATTCACTTCTCATTCTGTTTCTATGCCGTAGGAGAAGAGTCCTCATAGAATAAAATGAAACTAATTACATGCCCTAGTATATGTTGGTTTCTTCCTTGTGCAAAACTTGGCAACTTGTAGAAAATATTTATTCTTCCTCCAAAATGTGGAATCTGACAGGCTTAGAGCTCTTGTCCCTTTGCACTTAGCCTTCAAGTTAGTAGGTTCTTAAAAACTTTTTAATAGTAAGTTTCTAAAAGTTTGGATTTAGGATTTTTAGCATACTTTTAGTTTCAGATTCTCAGCTGTCTAAAACTAAAGTACGTAAGAGATGAAGACTCATGTCTGTGACTTTTACTCCAAGGCTAGCTAATCAATGACAAAGTCTTCCTGTGTTTCATCAAAATTCAGTAGAAAATAAACTTAACCTAATTTTTCAATTCTCATTTTATGGTAATGTTGGCTGCCTTGGTCCCTGTAGATCTGGTCTAGGAGGTAGTGACTATGCTGGCATCTTAGTTTTTCCCTGGATATTTCTCTGAAGAATGCAAGGGCTGTTGGTGAGAGCAAACTCTGGGAGATGATGGATGGCCCTGGCTCTATAGATTTTGTAACTCTTGGAAAGCATCGTAGAGTCACCCTCCCTCTCAGTAGCTAGGAGTTTAGAGTAGTTGAAGTTCGTGGGATGAAACTCTAAGGGCCAAAAATGTGACATATTTGGGGATAGGTCTTAAACTCTAATTAATTAGCTGTAATATAGCTTTGTGAATTTATTGCACCGATGGTATAAAACCCGGACTTTGTGGTATGGTGTATCTGTCCCTTAATAAGTGTTTTTTCCCCTTCAATATTACACTAAACAGTGGCACTCATGTAGCATGTTTGAATTTTTTAATGTTTCATATGAAAACTACAAGCTACCTTAATTTACATGTGTTTCCTCATTGTAAATAAGCCTGTCATCTTAACTGCATTTTCTTTTAGTACACAAGGTCTACCAACTTAATACTTTTGTAGTTTTAATCCTATACTGTTATTGTTTCTTCTACTTTGTTTTATGAAAAGGAGAAAAAATAAAAGCTTGAATCTCCTCCCCACAAAAACAGAATTAGAATTGCTACTGTCTTCAAGTAATACTGAGCACAGTGTTATATAAGTGTATAAGACGTTTGCATGTGTGTATATTTGTGTGTGGTACTCCGTCTTTGGAGCCTCACGTCGGCTCTTTAGGGTAAATAGGTATGTCAATAAGAATTATTATAGCTCCCAATTTATATATGAAGAAATTAATTCCTTGAAAAATGTCTTGAATTTCCTTATGGCTCAGAACATGTGAGGGACATATCACTTAGAAGAAAATAAAGGGCCACATAAGCACAAACTTGCTAGCAAAACTCAATTTTGGTAATTCTTGAAGCTTAATGATTCTATAAAGGCTTTAAATAAAAACTATGAAATCTAAACCAAAATAAATTTAAGCACTTACAGAACAAATCAGAGCAGCTTGTACTTTGTTTCTAAGGACATTTTGGATGTTTTATATACATATAGTTACTTTTGCATGTGTGCGTGAGAGACGTGTGATGTTCATTACAAATGAAGAAGTACAAGCCCAGTTAAGAGAACTTTAACTGCTAATCTACAAATAGTAACTATCTCTACTAATTTCTCACAATTTCATTATGAGTCTATACTTGTAGTATAATTAGTTCCTTGTGTGAGTCAAAGGACACAACACCGGGCAGGACAAGAGTAAAATGGCTTATCTTGTTGGTGAGATTTTGGGAAGGTCCAAATGAAAAGTAAGATACATTATTTTTAATCAACTTAATTTGATTTGAAAAAATATATACAGTTTGTGCCAGCTGCCAGGGAATGAATGATGAATAAAATATAATTGTTTCCATAAGTAAGTTATAATGGACAGGAAAGACAGACAAATTTAGGGGGACATGAGTGAAGTTTTAAATAGGATTTGAAAAATTAATAAAAGTTCTACAAAATAAAAAGACAAATCAATTCTGACTGAGGAAGTAGTTAGAAGTGGAATGGCATTTAAACTCCACTGAAGGTCGTGTATAGAATTTTCTCCAAGATAAAAATAGGTAAGTGGATTCTAAATTAGAAGGCTCTGAATCAATAATTATTTGACAACCTCTAAACATGTTGTTATGGCTCCATTTTAGTATTTGTGAGGGAGTTTGGTAGAATGAGAGACTACAAAGTGAGTTGGAAACAGATGACAAAATATGATGCTAATGAATTGAGATTTCATTCTAATGTTAGGAATTGAGAAAGGATTGTGGTTTGTTTGCTGACTCTGATAAATAGTGACAGCCCAGACCTTGCTGTTGAGGGGAATTTGGGGCACTGGTGTAAGCTTAGTGATGTGTTCAATGAACAATGTCTTCCATGGGTGAAGCAGGGGTTGGGAAGGAATCCATGCCATGTCTAACCGGGTTATTTATTCAACAGTCTGAATCAGGTGGAGGACAAGCATGAAATGATTGTTTCCTTCCCATTGCTGCCTGCAACCCTGCTAAATCAGATCTCCCTTCTCTACTCTTCCTAATAACCTGGATACATTTTAGAGCTTTCCAGTAACTTCTCATGACAAGAACTGTGAGGTTTTGTTCTCACTGAGATTTTTTAAAGTCAAATTCAGTCTAAACTACTTTCATTTTTCCTTCCGACATACTTACTCACCTTTCTCTTAGCTAACGATCAATTCTTTCTTGGCAATCTTTGCCAGGACTATTCAAATCAGCTAACTTTTCTGTCCTAGTTTTTGGTCCATAGGAAACTGATGCATATTTGTTACAATGAATAGTGGGGTAGCCCAGTCGGTCCCATTGCTGCCCTTTTTCATAATTCTGTTTTCCATAAAGAATTTGTTTACCCCTTCACTTAGAAAAAATGAGGCTAAATCAGCCTGTTTGCTGCCTCTTTTACAGTTTGAATTACTTAATTGGCAGGCATCTAACAGAAATTTGAGAGCAAGTCCACTATTAAGGAGGTGGGATGTGACACCCTGAAGGAAACCAGCTAATAACAGGTGCATTATCAAGCCAGCAGCCACCTCGGGCAATGAGATTTATTCCCTCTGGGTCAACTTGGAAGGTAGCGTAAAATCCATACCTCAGATGTATTTGACTCTACGGACATAGAAGCTAATCTATTTCTACACAAATTCCTACCAGTCATTGCTGAGCGCTGTGCCTGGTGAGGGTGTGTTAATTCCCAGGCACTTTGACCTTCTGCACAAGTGGCCAAGCAAGGTCTAGAGGGACCAAAAGAGCTCACAGGCAAAGCAATTAGATTCCAGCAATTGGAAATCCAGTGAGTATTCCTTGAAGGGAAAATAGAAAGGGGATATGGGCAGGGCACCAATAACATCTGCTATTCTTCCTAAAAAAGACACATCAAAGTCTATGAGAGCTTCCTTGGAGGCCTTCTTCCTAGACTTGGGGAGTATTGCTCAGGAAGAAAGAGGAGAAAGGCCAGAGAAATCTCCCCTGCATGCTATCACTCCTAAAATGTCTCCAGCTTCAATCCATTCTTTACAAGGAATTTCTACTCTGGTTAAATGATGGACATAAATACTTTAACAGCTAACTGAAGGCTTGAACTATAGTATTGGAATATTTTTGTATTCATGTCACACAGCCTTCAGTAATCATCAAACATATGTACATTCATTTGTTCTGTTTCACCAAAATGTGCTTTCAGTTACATAGTTAACCACTATGGCTTTGAAAAAAGTCATTAGTGTTTTTTGTTTGTTTGTTTGTTTGTTTGTTTTTGCTCAATTACAGTTGTCCCAATTTTCCCCCATTGCACAGGGGAGAAAGTCATTAATTTTTAATCACATTTTTTTGCAGAGTTTGAAATGATAGACAAAAATCTTAAGGAAAAGAAATGCAGATCTAAAAATAAAAAAGGTGAGTCTTAAAAAAATAATTTAAAGAATTCTGATATTGCTTGATATTTCACCAAAAATGACACTAGTAGAAAGTTATGAGTGCTGCAAAAAA